>JAUUDZ010205611.1:0-15445 GCA_032361705.1 Panulirus versicolor | reverse complement strand
TTGAGTGTCCTGGAATAGTGGTTTTGACAGTTGGGAACTTAAATTAAGTGTTCGATTATTTGTTCCTTAGAATCTTAACTCCATCAGGATCATCCCGAGTGAAGCTTATCTAATCCTCGTGGTGTACAATGAATTCCCCTGCACTGAGGATCTCAGCACATGGATGAGAAGAGAACAGTGCTCTGTGGCAGAAGATCAAATAGTCAAAAGAGTTTCACATTGTTGAAGGAATTGGGAGAATGCTTTTACAGTGCCACTGTATAAAGGCAAGGAGGACAAAATGAGTGACTGAATTACGGAGGTTTAAGTATGATGAGTGTACTTAGTAAGATGTATAGTAGAGGATTGATAGAGAGGTACTCCATTTAGCAATGGAAATTTTGGTGACCTTGCTGAGCAGATGATACTTTCTTTGGGGTGCTGGTTTAAGTGGCTGAACAGATTTTCTGTTATATCTGGCACGTCTAACTGTAGTAGTTCACACTGTATATCTATAGTCCACTTTTTTTTTCAAAGGCTTTACTTATATCTCTTTGTACAGCTATATAATTCATTCCTTGTCTTTTGAAGATAGCAATTTTTTCTGACAATCACAACTGCAGAGGCTGAGCTTTAGCTCCTACAAAAGCCATAATGATCTGGGTTATGGATGGAACTGAAAATGGAAAAAAATGGTGATTTGGGTTATACATGGAACTGGGAATAGAAAAATGAAAGAGTTATAAACAAACAGTAAATGCACGCTGAACTTCAGTTCAATTTATATAATCCGTGCCTACAATACCTAAATCACTCTCAAAACTTCCATCTCAACGGCTTATGCAGTACACAACAAAATCCTAGTGTATAACTGTTGGCAATCCACAACCATACAACTAAGTAGGTTTCACTGCATTTTCCTGTAATCTTTTCCAAATCGACATATTTTTTTCACTATTCAATACATCAAAGATCTGACTGCACTTCACCAATGACTTTGATATTTCATATCTAATCCTTTATCACAACTCAGTTATTAGTACTATCAATATTTCATATCTAATCCTTTATCAAAACTCAGTTATTAGTACTATCACAAGGGAGCATGAGGGATCACAATGATATAATCCATACACAGTTACCATATCTAATACTAGGTTTGAAATATACCTGTGAAATCTGCGACAAGCCCAGTTCATCTCCGTAGTAAAGAGTGATGGTTCCTGGGAGGAAAAGCAACAGTATAGATCGGCCAAGTGGGTGATGTTGGGTCACAGCTGCAACGCGCTCCCTCTCAACTCCACCCATGTTCCAATTAATCCATGGTAGTGAAGTGTGGCTATCCCAGTCAGTAGCTGACTTCAGAAGTTCTGGAATCATCTAAATTACACAATTACAAGTTAAATTTCTCACCAAGGAGCACATCACATTTTTCTTGGATAATTCTGAAGGCTAATTATATGATGGTTTATATCAGCATTGGAAATACACAGAATCACTTTCTATATTTCTATAAATAACCACCTTTCCTGCTTTAGTGAGATAGCATAAGGAAAAAACAATGGCCCTATATAAACACATCTAATAAATAGGTGTCATGCAAAATATACTGAAAGAAATCAGTAAGTGAAAAAAATACCCTCATATCAAAACAAAATCCAACTGGAACCAATGACAATCAATGCAATCTACTTTCATAATCTTTACAACAATCTCTGTGGTTTGCCTTTCTAGGTCATAGTAAGAGTCCAATATGATTTTATCTGCAAACTGTTACAAATGACTGAATGCACATTTGCCTTGTCTCAAACACTGCTAGAGTAACAATGCTGTTATGATGCATTACTTCTTTGTTATCAAATGAAATTTCTCCTATGCTTATACATCAATTCATGTACAAATTTATAAATTCATATGTTCTGTCATTCAAGGCACTGTCTGCAGCATTTCTGGAAGTAGTTCATCACCTAAAATAATACTTTTGTACATCTTTTAATAAGGCTGATAATTTACATACTGCTATGAAACAGCCAATCACCTTATTAATAAAACAACCCACTGCAAAAACATATGAGGAAAGTTTCTCTTTTCAAAAATCCCCTGTATCTTATTTCTTAACCTGATTTACATTGATAACTGAATGGATACTGTTAGTGTACAGTGCATATGAATGAAGATTTTACTTTTAGACTTGCTGATTAATACTTTAGCTCAAGAGAGGATGAGTCCTCCTGGTTGCCCCTAAGTAAACAAGGCATGTACAGCCTGCATTCAGGTACTTGTTAATGCTTACAATGCTTTTTAATTTGTAACACTGTATTTGTCATATCATGTTTTGTTGTAAACTTTGCAATTGTTCTGTAATACCATATACACTATACCAACATCATTGTACAGCAAGTTTGCAGAGATGTTTACCATTTCTAGTACATTCATGATTAAAATAATCACCTTTCTGTGATAGTGTATTTTGTCTTACACTGATATTTCTACAAACATTTGTTTACAAGTAGTTGCTCAATGATATCAAATGACAAATCATATATCTGATACCAACTTCACCATTATGAAGTTCACAGAGATGCAGACTATCACTAATATTTAAAGGTTTATAATAATTACGAAGTTATGAAGATGTTTTGTCTTAATGTTGTTTTCATACACGCATTTGTTTGTAAATGGCTGCATTTTAATATCATTTAATAGATTACATTGAAAATCTTATACTAACATCTCATTCTTCACTCGTGTGAGGTGCAAGAATGGAGAATGTGGGTTCAGTAAATTCAATAAGATGGTATGGTCAATGTTACATGGGAAAGGGTGGTGCATATTCAAACCACATGTGCCAACAGACCTAAAAATGGATTTCTAGTAATTTCACATTGAAGGACTTTTCACTCGAGTCTGTCATTTCCCTACTACTGGAAGCAGAGTGAATCTTAAATGTATAAATAACAGTGTGGTTATGGGAAAGGTAGAGGAAGTATGGATCAGAACTTAGCTCAGAAAAATTTCTGTGAGACATACTCATGGAAATAGAAGGATTTGTAAATGACATTCATGGGTCTAAAGACAGCAAGTAAAAATGCTGTTGGATGTGCTTTGTGGGGGGAAAATTAGTACAAGCTTATGGAAAAAATGTTATGAAAAGAGTAAGGCATGTGCGTGAGTAGGAAGAGAAAGGAGTAAGAGAAGTTGCAATGAAGGTGGTGGGTCTGCAGCATTGGTGTGATATCATTATGGCTGTTTAACCTGTTCGAGGACAGGATGTATGTGAATCTAAGGGTTTTGAACAAGTCAGGTCTGCAGTCTGTTCAAGGGCAGTGGGGCCTAGGAGGTGAAAGAGCTACCATATGCTGATGACATAGCGCTGGCATTAGATTCATGTGAAAAACTGCAGAAGTTAGTTATTTAGTTTGAAAGTGTGTGAAAGGAAAAATCTAAAAGTAAATGCAAATATAAGCATGGTACTGGGTTTAGCAGTGGAAAGAGACAAAATTGTTGGAGTGTGAGTGTGAATGGATAGAACATGGAAGAGTTGTGCTTTAGATAACTGAAAGTGGAACAGCAGCAAATGGAACCAAAAAAGCTGAAGTGAGCCATGGGATGGGTGTGGGGAATAAGGTCCTGGGTGCATTGATGAATGTGTGACACCATCTGTGGGGGAAAAGATGGGTATGTTTGAAGGTATACTGTAATGGTCTCAAAAGTGTTGTACAGATATAAAGCATAAGCCCTACAAACAGATCATTCGAGAGGGTGACTGGGTAGGAAATGAAATGTTTCAGGACAATATAAGGTATGAGATGGACTTAATAAGACATAACAAGGTAAGAGAGGTATAGTAGTAAAAGGAGTATGTATAACTGAACTGAAAAGGGTGTGCTAAAGTGGTTTGGACAAATAAAAAATGTGAGTGAGCTCCCAATGCCCATCTAGCCTGTCAGTTACATCAACCAAATTACTTGTACTGCCCAGACAATTTCTATGGTATGACTCATATACAGACAGATAGCAAGGTGTAGCAGATTAGCCTAGTATCTGCTATTTCATTATCAATGATAATGAAATGCCCAGAACATCAGCAGAATCCTATGCCTTATGCTCTACACAGATTCTGGACTTTCTGGACAATGAGATGTATTGAGGTATAAGGTGATGTAGTTTTGAGTGGATTCTGGGAATTGAAGTAGAAAGTAGATCTCTTACTCTACAAGGTTGATTAATCAAAAAGTAAAACACAGCCTTAGAACTACTCTCACAGCTACTTATATTCAGAGAGCAGTAATATCTATCTATATCTCTGATACCTGTGCCCTCCAGGAACTCCCATCAAGGGGTGGCCACAGCAAACGAGTCTCCACTTATCCCTGTCTTTACATGCCTCCCTCACATACACCATTCCATGCATTCTTCCACTATTTTTCTCCCTTCAGAGTTCCTTCACCCTATCTGCCCATATCATAGGTGGTCTTCCACTCACACCAGCCCCTTTAATTGTACCATCATACACTCCTTGTTAACTCCTAGTCTTGCATTCTTTCCACATGCCCAAACCACCTCAAAACATTATGTTTCACCCATTCTACCAATCCACAATTCATTCCATTTAAATTCCCTGCAGTAATAATCTTCTATTACATCCTACTCTTGGAAAGACTGCTTAAACCAAAGACTTATAAGTTATACATGAACTGGGAGCTAAAACCACTTAAAGCAATAGTAACCATCCAGGCCTAGGAGATGCTACACAATTATATATGGTATAAACAAAAAGTAATTAAAGCTTTCTTTCAGATTTATAACTAATAAAGGAAATGTCGTGCAACTACTCACAAGGGTTCTTGGTATCAAATATTACCTCAGCTGACCCTGTAAGGTTAATGGGAATATCAATGAGGTCCAGTAATTGGAGAACATGGCCAAGGTGAGGAAATTCAGACGACTTCAGATTGTTCAGCAGAGCTACAGGAACCATCATCACTTTGCGCTTTGTTCCATGACTGAACTGGTCCAGTATGTTCCTCCACCGCTGCATGGCTTCCAGAAGTCGAGGATCACCAGTATACTGATCACAAAAACACTTTAAATGTGAAGATGTAACTCAATAGTATTTTCTAAAGTAAGAAAACCAATTTCTCTGCCAGAAAACACCTGCTCACAAGACAGTCAAGTGCATTTAGGGGAAATAAAGTTTTCTTTGACTGGCATTGAATTATTTCATATATTGTTCTACTAGCTACCTGGGTCAGAGGAGTGCAACTTGACAACCACTAAAGTGCTAGCTCATAAAGCAGATGCCACTAACCCTCCTGATACCCAGGCGGGTAGAACGGGTAATATACCTCGTTGGTAGTTGGCTGACTACATGACAATTATACTCTAAATTGTGGTAATAAACCCTTCTCCCAATTTAAGAAAACCATATTTTTGAAATGCTGCAGATATAGAGAAATGATCTAACAGATCATTTTGAAAACAAATTATTCAGAGAGAAATGATCTAACAGCTCATTTTGAAAACAAATTATTCAATCACAAATATCCCCCAAATTTTTTCAAATAACTTATTTAAAACTGCATTGTGACCCTCCTAATAAGAATAAAAAGCACCTAGCATCTAGTAGTTGTCCTGTGACATGAAAAAACAGAAAAACTGTCTGTCTTGACATAACAGTGGATGTGTTAACACATGATAACAGGTGAAGTCCTCTTCAATACCAGAAGAGTGCTTTGTTATGTAATGGTGCACATAATCAAACAAAATAGACACTGATCCCATTAACATTCACAATATATTTTGTTTCCCATTATGTAAATCTAATCTTTAAAACAGGTTTCCCAGGACATATTACATTTTGAAGGTCTTCCTTCCTGTAGGAAAGCATTTCCCATTCTAAAATGGAAGTCAATGGAGAAATGGGTATAAATTTGTGAAATTTTGATTTGAAAACAAAAAATGTAATAAAAAAGGGAACATAGCAAATTACTTTCTTGTATACATACCTTGGTGATGTCAGGAAAGAAAAATCCATCAACCCCAAGTGATAACCAATAATTCAATACTGAGGAGACTTCTACAAGACTTGCTCTATGAATACCTTCTACATTTCCAACTTGATTCAAGTTATTAGAGCTCATGTTAACTGAAAAGTAATGAAACATAAGTCACAAGGAGTCCTTTCCACTGGAGTTTTGTACAGCATGCATTTGACCTTTAACAACTTCAGTTATAATAAATATCAAAACATTGTCCAAAAATAGAAATAAAAAAATGTCAAATTCTTTAATCGTGAAATTAAGCAAGTTATTGAAAAGTTAAAGAGTACGATGCTGAACTAATAATACGAAACTGGTAAGTTGAACTGTCATAAATCTGCAGAGCAGTGTAAGGGTTAAAACTCACCTGAGGTACTATCCTGGAGAGAACTCAGGGGTATATCCATTAAGAGATACATTCCCTTATGATGCAGAAGTTTTGTAAGCAGCTGTACATCACTAGAATCCCCCAGCAATGGGTCTACAGCAGTGTAGTTGGTGACAGAAGTGTAGCTGTTCCAATAGTTGTTGGCCTTCAAGATGGAGTTCAACCTCACTGCTTTTATGCCTAAACTCTAAAAATGAAAAAGAACAAAGTGAGACCTATAATTCTATATGACATTTGAGATCCTATATCTAAAGGCTACGATATATGGAGAAAAAAGAAGAGACTCTGGTCCTTGACCAACTTCTCTGGTTTCATTTTGTTATGCAGTACAAATCTCCCTTGATTAAGATGCTAAAAAGTATTTTCAATGTAAGCAACAATGTAAGCAAAGTTCTCTAGAAAAAAGTTATGCTGAAGGTAATACTTTCAGCTTTGTGGCAAAGTAAAAGAAAACTATTTTACTCAAGTGGAGGTTTTATTAAATATCAATATACTAGTGTATCTTAGATATTCTACAGGTAAAGATGAAACAGTATGCAAAATATCCAAGGACTATGCCAATCAAGTCTGAATGTAAATGCACAACAGCTTTCATCACTTCAATGTTCAAAGAAGACAAGCCTTGAAATCACTTTCAAAATGAGTGACAAGGATGAGACGTTACACCAAGTTTCCAAACTCACAAGTTATCAAAAAATATAAGGAAGTCTCTTTGTTTTGCTTCAACACTTTTCTACCTTAAACTAGTAACTGAACACCTTCAGTCACAAAATATGCAATAAGTTAGCAAAGAGAAAAAACTTGTTCTGTGAAGGGGCCTATAGCAAGAAGGGAGGTTAAAAGGGTAGTAATGAGGATGAAGGAAGGAAAGGCTCCTGGAGTGGATGGGATTACATATGAAATGTTAAAGTATGGAGGAGAAAGTGTGATAAGAGTGACACTGGAGTTCTTTAGTTATGGAGACTCAGTTGCCAGGGCCATCCCTTTGAAGGAGTTCTAATTGAAAATGGCATCAGAGATATGGATAAATAGATAGCATCTGATATATAATCAAACATGGAAGCAGAAGACTGAGTCCCAAGATTGGGTGAAAGCTATCTTTGTTCCTTTATTCAAAGGAAGAGGTGCTAAGGTTTAAGTAGCAATTATAGGGAAATAAGTCAGTTGCCAAGTAGGTATATTACCAGTACAACCAGCCTGGGTATTGGGAGGGTCAGTGATGGCTGCATAGTGAGCCAGCACTTCAGTAGTTTTCTTGTCAAGTTGCACTCCTCTGACCCAAGTAGATGTCTTTCCTTTCTGCCTCATCCATACATGGACTACTGGCACTATGTCCAAAACATTCAATCTTTCCTTTTCATATATAACACTTACCTTACATTGCTCATTCTTCATAACTAGAGATTTTTCTGTGGTGAGCACTGTGAACAACCCCAGCCTTTTGGAAAATGGTAGTAGTAGATGGAAGTAGCAGGTAAGAATACCTAGGCAGGAACACTAGGAAGAACCATTAAGTAGAATTACTAGGTAGGAACATTAGATAGGAACATTAGGTAGACTTAAGTAGTCAGTAGGACCATTAGGTAGGAGCCTCTGCAAACACTGTGCTAGAGCTGCTGTCACCAGTGGAGTGTTAAGGGTGAGGCACTAAAAGCTAAGAAGCGGCACTGGAGTTCACTAGCTATGGTGACTCAATTGGTTGTTCCAGTTAGGAACAGGTGTCAGGGCTATAAACAGAAGAGACAGAAATCTGTCAAGCATTCCAGGAAATGTGTATGCAAGTGCTGACTGACAGAATGAAGGAAGTGACTGAATGCAGATTAAGTGAGGAACTTTTAGGGTTTTAGGAAAGGTATGGGATGTAGAGATCAGATTTTTGAGGTGAATGACTGTGGAAAAGTATCTAGTAGAAAGGTTAGAAGAGGTATGCAGCTTTTATGGGTCTGGGGAAAGCATATGGAAGAGATGAATGGACATTATGGGATGAGTTAAGGATATATGGGGTCGAGGAACAATTGATGGATGGTGTTAAAGCCGTCTATTGAGGAGCAAATGCATGTGTTAGAGTTGATCCTGGGTTGAGAGAAAGTTCCAACATACACATGGGTGTGAGGCAGGCTGAATGACGTCACTGTGGCTTCTTAACATATATATGAATGGAGTGTTATGGGAGATGACAGCAAAATTAGAGAAATTGGGTGTAAAGACAGAGTGTGGTGGTGATGTACAGTGGCTAATGACAAGCCTGTTTGTGGATGATACTGTGTCTTTTGCTGAGAGTGAAGTGAACCTGCAGAAGGTTGCAATGTTCTATGATGTGTGTGAGCATGGGCAAATGAAGGTAAATGTGAGTAAAAGCAAAGTTATGGTGTTTGAAAGAAAACAGAAAGAATAGATTTTGCAAAACACTTCAGAGTGAAAGAAGAAAGTGTACTAAAATGTGCTATAGATATGGGGAGAAAGAATGGAAGAGGAGACAGAATTCAAGTATTTGCAAGCTATATTGGCTATGATTTATGATATGGAAGGACAGATGAGGGAGAAAGCAGTACAGGGAAGAGGAGTCACTGAGTCCCTTACGAGAATAATGAAGGGGTGAAGTGTAAGTATGGAAGTGAAGAAAAGATTAAAGGACAGAATAGGCCTCCCAACCCTGACCTATGTAACCAAAACGTGGACATGGGATGAGTCACAGAGGTCAAGAATCCAGGCTGTGGAAATAATTTATTTGAGAGGAGCATATGGTTTGAACAGATGGAATGAGGAAAGTAATGTGGGAGTGTATGAAAGATTTGGTTGAGAAGGTGTATGAAAGATTTGGTATGATAGGGAATGCAAAGAAAATGAATTGTGGAGTGGTAAAGTGGGTGAAATGTAATACTTTGAGGTGGTTTGCCATAAGGAAAGAATGCAAGACAAGAAATTTACAAGGAGAGTGTATGACAATTGTATGGCCACCCCTCCGAGTCCGGAGTTCCAGGAGAGAACAGGTGTCAGAGTTGTACATAAACAGATAGATGTATGACAATATGATTAAATAGGTTGGTGTGAGAGGAAGACCACCTGTGACATGAAGAAATAAGACTGGAAGAATACTGGAGGGATAGAAAGGGGGGGAAGAATATGTGGAATGGTGTAGGCACAGGAGGTATGTTGGGACAGGTTAAGTGAAGACTCTTCTGCTGTGGCTACCCCAGTGATGGGAGTTACTGGAGGTAACATGCATCAGAAATATGGATATAGGTGGACAGTTTAGCATCCACGTGTCAAGTGAGGAATGTTTACATTTACACCTTATCTTTCATACATAAAAAATCTGTATTAATCAATCAATATCCTATATATTCCCTAAGGATCATTTTCCCTAAGGGTCATTTTCATTCTTTTCTCCCACAATAATAGGTCCAACCTCTGATTTCAAGTTTTTTACTTTGTTCTTGTGTATGTGAATATTAATTTTGGGGTCCTTTCCACATTTTTCATATCCTTCTCTTCATTCTTTTCTGTTCTTTTCAATGGAATTTCATAATTTATGAATTCACATCCTTATTTTCTCACCAAGTTCACTGAGTTTTGCATCTCTCTTTGCTAAATTTTCTTGTTTTTCCATGCTCTTCAAATCCTTAACTGTTTTCTGTCTCTTTGTATCTTCCATTTTGTGCTACCTTTCTTTTCATTTGATACTGGCCCAATGACTACTTGTTTGTTGTTAGGTTATTTTCTTTGAAGATCTCATTTTAATTTGCATTTAAATTATTTTCTAAAGATCTGCTCTGTCATAATAAGTATTCCTGTCACTCAATCTGTTGTTTCCCTAAGCTGTTGTACTGTTTTGTTCCCTCTTGCTAGTATGTCTTTACTACTGTAAGGTCGAATGATTCATTAGATTTATTAGCCTATGGAACTGTTCTCTCATCTCTTGATCCATTACCACTTTCCTAAAATTTGTATCTACATCCAAAATCTATTCTTTCTTGCCATTCAATAAAATGGTGGCAAAGTCACTCATCCATATCATCAAACCCAGTTCCTCAAATCCCTTTAATGTTTCTTTAACTTACGATACCAATAATATGGAAGTCCCTTGCCAACCACAAGAATTATGTTCCTGGACTACCCCTTGGTTGGCAAAACCAGTAGGCCTATGGGGAATGGAAGGTTAGGGGATTATGCCTCTTGAGAGACATACCTTCAATCCTAATGAGCACTGGTTCCTAACCAAGTTAACTTCGACAATTCTAAAACCTGTTACCTTCCTAATTCTCTTTGTAAAGTTCCTCACAAGACTTACATCCCATTTCAAGGCCCTTTGGTTCCCCCACTCCATGCAGTTAATATACATGTTATAAAATAACATCTGATCTTGCAAAACCCAACAATACATAAATAGCTAAGTCTGCATCTAGAAAATATTGGGTTATATTTGGAAGTTGAGGATATTTCTCTATTTGAGCAATTACTCTAATCATTCTAAGAATACTCTATCTGTCTATGGAACACCGTTCAAACATTCAGTCGACAGATGCCAAAATATCTAAGCATATTTTTGAGCCATGCATTGTGCAAAACAGCATCTCCTCTGATGCAATGATGAAAGAGAAATTTGCTTATGAAATAGTCACAAGGCTTTTGTATTCTCTAGTAAACATGATTAACAATTTGGCCTGAATACTGAAACTTTGGGTGGTACTGTGCAGTTGAATACTTTAAGGGTCGAACGGTACAGTAACACCCTCAACTTCCTCCTCCTGTCTAATGTGGCAGCTGTTTCCCTAATCAATAATTTCAAAATAAAAAATGTGAAACCCAATAACATACATTTACCTCAAATATATAAAAGAACAGAAATGTACCTGAATATAATCAAGCTTTGACATCAATCCAGATAAATCTCCAACTCCATCTGCATTTGAATCTTGAAAGCTTGGAACATAGACTTCATACATGACTGAGCCTTGCCACCATGAATGTGCTGGATTACACTCAGACCCTCTTGGCATCTGTTTAAATCAAGATATGTATTAGCACTAGGAATACTGTTTTTCCCAGATTTTTATATTCTCCTGAAAAAAAGAGGGGGAGACAGAAAAGCTCCCATTCTAGATTTACATAATAACCATGAGCAAAGTTTTGCCTATATGTATTTGCCTTTTACATCATAATGAGATGGCATCAGAATTCAACCTTCTTCTGCTCCTATTCTCCGAAAGTGAAAATATTGGAGGAAAAGATTTCCAGCCTCCTGATCCTGCCCTTTAATCACCTTCTACAACACAACAAAGATATAAGGGTAGTATTCTTTTTCCTCTATCCATAGAGATACGAGTATTTCTTAAATGTAAATCTTATGCATTCATATCTAGTGTGCTACATCCCGTACTATTGACATAGAGACCTAGAATGTGTTTTTTTTTTCATGCATATTTGCCATTTCCCATGTTAGCAAAGTAGCATTAAGAACAGAGGACTGAGCCTTAAGAGGAAATATCCTCACTTGGCCTCCTTCTCTGAGTAATAATTATAGCAAATTCATATTTGCCTTTTCTGTTCTGTTATACACATACATCTTATCCATGCTATCTACATATGATGCGTTTTAGAAAAAGTGCCATACAGAGACTCTTCAAATGGTGAACATAATCATATATAAAAAAAATAAGGACATACTCAAGACACCTTCCAAAGTACCCATTTTTTGCCTTCTGCCACAAAGAAATAGAAAATTTTTGGAGAACGAAAAACTTTCTCTTTGGGGTAGTGTTCGATGAGCTTTGGAAAATTCTTTAAGAACCCTAGGGGTTAAAGCCCTCTAATCCCCACCTTCTGATGTGACTTACATCTCTCATACTTTGCTAACCACCTTTGCAGTCTTCAGTTTGGTGTGGGTCCTCCTCTGTTAATCAGCAACCTCTACTCAAACAGACACGATGTCACTTGTCCTGCTAACTGACTAATCAGTCACACTTGTAGCCTCACAGTTCTCAGAACACAGATATCCTGGTGGTAGTCACCATTGGTTGAGAGAAAAAATTTTCTAAATAGAAAAGAAGAAGAAGAAAGGGCAGGAAAAGCAACCTGGTAAATTGCTCAAAGTACACTGCCCTAGAAGGAAACAGCAAGCTATGAGAGGAATCCAACAGAAAGGAGAAGGGTTTAAGAAAAAAACTTTTTTAACCAGCTCAAGTATATGGCAAAAACAGTTAATCTAAATGTATCCTGACCTCATTAGCAAACTTCTGCCCCAAAAGGAGGCAAATCTAGTATCAAGTATCAAAGATTCTCAACTGCTGGGGTCATCTATGTCATCTATCTACTAAATAAGATGTTGAGGAATGCCAATGACCTCTTGTTAATACACTCCATGGGAAGGCTCCTCAGATGGGCCAGCTTTGGAGCTACATTTGTTCCATCATGGGCTTTAACATACAAGACATGTCAAGGGCAGAGAACCAGTCTTAGTGGAAAACAATACATTCATTGCTGAGAGCATATTCAGGCTTCCTAAATGAACATAATGGGTGCTCACCCAAATAAGCACTAGACCGAATAAGCCACTACAGCTGTCAGCAGTAAACAACAACTGACACACTTCCTAGTCCCTCTCATCCACAACAGACTGCATACATATTTGCCATTTCCAGCATCAATGAGGTAGCGTTAAGAAAAGAGGACTGAGCCTTAGAGGGAATATCCTTGTTTGACCCCCTTCTCTAGAGAAGTTCCTTTAAGGGAGAGAGGAAACATTTTGGTTCTAATGGTTCCACTTCATGATCAAAGCACCTGCTGAACTGTCCTTTGTTGATCACTGGACATACTCCAAGGCATTCATTTTGCTGGCAAAGATCTCCACCTGAGGAAGCTACCCCAATGAAAGGAGCCAAGTGAATGCATTTCTTCCGATTGACATTTCTGCTGTCATGGAAAAGCACCTGTAAGAGCACTGCAAGCTTCTTGAAGATAGTAAACCTGAAGAAACAGGTTTGCATACTGAGGAAATGTGACAAAACTAGCACAACAGAATTAAATGTTCACCATATAACTGGTCTATGTTCTGTAATACAACTCATAGAATATAGGTATCTTCCCTGCAGTTCCTGTCTTATAGATTCCACAATGAAAAACAGCAAAATGGATATCTCAAATCTTATATAAAATAGATTCATACAGTACACCAGAATTTCAGACAACTGTTTCTTATCAAACTATACGAAGGGAAGGAGGTGACAGTGTTCTTGTTTGGTCATTCAGGGTATTCACCCTCTGTAAAGCTCAGGACGAATGCCAAAGGACTGGCATGTATATGGCCTTTATAAAGGAAGGTGGGGAAAAAAAAGTGAGGAGGGGTATATCTGGTAAGGATTATGAAGGAATGATCACTGAGATGCACAAATCAACTGACTGAAGAGGAGCAGTATGGCTTCAGGAGAGGAAAAGGATATGTGAACCAGGTGTTTTGCTTTGAAGAGAGTGAACTGTATGTGGCATAGATACGGATGACAGGGAGGCCTTAAGGTGGGTGCTATGCATATATGGGTTAAATTAAAAGTTAATGAATGTAGTGAGGAGTTTTACTGATAGAGTAAGGCATATGTGTGATTAGGAAGAGAGAAGGGTGAATGGTCCCCAGTTGAGGTGGGTCTGTGTCAAGGATGTATGATGGATGGATGGATGGATGAACAGAGTATGTGAAATGAGAAATTCGCAAGGAAGCATGAGCAAGATTAAGGTAATGAAGTACAGAGAGGAGATAAAGCAGGATGGTTGAAAGTAAGTTTGAATTGGAAGGATTTAGAGAAAGAGGAGTGCTTTAGGTACTTACAAAGAGGATGTGGTAGCAGGTGCAACCATGGGGGGCTGAGGTGAATAACTGGGTGGGGGTTAAGGTCCTGGGTGCATTAAAGAGTGCAAAATACTATCAGAATAGTACATTAAAAAATGAATCCTAGTGCTTACCTGAATGAGAAGTCCTACACCCACACACAGAAGACTGACAAGGATGGACATATTGAGCAGTACACATGTCTGACGAACACGTTCCCAGTTCCAGCCAACATAGAATGCATCCTTGTACTTCAAGGCAATGTGAACATCAGAGCCCACCATGCAACGGCCTAGCAAAGGCTGTAAACAAAATGAATTCATCTTCATCTCCTAGGATTCAACTTCACACACTTTCTGAGCACAATTACATTCTACAAAGGAAAATAACAAAAATTTACCATTTTAATCTAATGTAGCTTTTCAATACAATAACTATCATTTCAATTTCGTTTTCAATTATGAAAAAAGACTCATGAATGCATCCTGGTACAGTGGCTGTATCAATCACAGCAAACAAATACAGAATATATATGTACCTACAATTTAACAATCATGCAATTATCTTTGAAGCATGCCTGTAATCAAAAGTTATTTCAGACATCTACCATAATAATATCACAACACAATCATAATACAATTTTTCACAAAAATGTGATTAAGAAAAATGTAGCAAAAAGACCATCAAAAGTGCTCCAGGGGAATGATACATGTGTATCAATTTTCCATGAACAGCATGGAAAAACATAAAACCTGTATGACCTTTGTAAATATATGAAAATTATCATTTAATCCAACCTCAACATACAAATCAACAATAAATTGGAATATCTTTTATATGTTAAGTATATAAGCACTTTTATTTCAGCAAGAAAAGTATGAAAAAAGTAAAGTGAATTCATTTGAAAAAAGGAAGATTCTATGTAAAAAAAAAAAGAAAAAAAAATGAGATTCAAAACAATGTTTCAATACAATCTCTTGTCTCACCTTCACCATCTGAATATTTTTCCAAGGGAATTTTTATCACAAACTAATAACTTGCCTATGAGAGTCAAAGACTATTGATGGAGATGAATATCACTGACAGTACTATCTGTCAGTGGATTGAACCAAGGGATGTGAAGTGTCTAGGGTACACTATGGAAAGGTCTGTGGGACCTGGTTGTGGATAGGGAGCTGTGGTTTCGGTGCAGTACACACAGCAGCTGGAGAATACATG
>JAUUDZ010205500.1:0-13097 GCA_032361705.1 Panulirus versicolor | reverse complement strand
AAATAAGAGTGGCTTAGACGGTTTAGACTTGAACTCATTTCAAGAAGTCAAATTTGTTTGGTTCCGTCTATGGAAGGTTCCTAAGATTAAACTCTGCAGATACTGAAGGAAAACAACCAAAAATAACGTTGATTTTATAATAACAAGGAGTAAATTTGTTCAGCATGATGCTATTCATGCTGCTCAAAATGTAATAAATGTGGAGGCTTTGCCATAATTATTTAAGAAGAACCGTATAAGAAAACTGCAAAGATAATCTGCTATATACACTTAAAGTGATAGAACAGTCTTCCCTAAAGAAATTTACAGTCTGTTTGGATTCTCAGCCATATTTTAACATGATTCAGTGCTTCCCATTGTTCAAAAAGTCCAAGATTGAATTGTATGAATCCATTCAGAGCAGAAGGTTAGAATTTTTTTTGGTTTTCTGGACATGTTTTGTATTAATGGTAACATAATTGCAGATGCTAAAACTAAAGTAACTATATCTGGTATTCTCTGTAGGAGATTTATGTTGCACAGTGATTTTATTAGAAAAATAAAGATTATGTTAGATGTAAATGGCAAGCAAGATGGGACTTGGAAGCCCAAAAGAATAAGAAACTTCAGAGAGAGAGATGTTGAAGTATATAACTTCTTGAACAGGATTTGCCCTTAAGAGACAGTTTTTGTTGACTGTTGGTACTATATTGACCTTGGTCACTTGATGGAGAGGAGGCCTGTCCCAATATGTAACACCTGCATTTGCCAGGTTACGGTGGAACATGTGCTAAGGGAATACCAAAAATACGGGAGCCTCTCTGTCAAATGTGAATTGTACCTTACTAGCAGAAATATCTGCCTTCCTTGCTAGTTCTCACAGAAAGTTTTTGATCCTTTGGTTAAAAAAATGGGCTTCAGTGTTTGCATATTATTTGATTCCTGAAGCAGAATGGCTGTATACTATGAGTTATGAGAATGTTTCTATTGTCTGAACAATTGTAAAGAATTCGATATAGTGCAGTAGTTCTTATGATTTCATTTATCAGAGTAGGTGGGTTTCTTGTCTTTGGGCTGAGTGTTTGTGGTAAGAACCTTGATGTTTGACATTTTTCCAATTCTTGAAAGACCAACTTAGAGCTGTTCTTGAGGAAACAAACTTGTTTGTAGATAAAGACACATTTTCTCCAGCATCTGGTCTTGAATTGTATTTGCAGTTATTCCAAAAGCCTTTTCATCTAGAATAGACACTTAAATATATAATGCATGTGGATGACCGAAACTCAGGAACTTCTAGTGGGATGATTACCAATTTTATAGCTAAAAAACAAAAATGTAATGTCTGTAAAAATATACCAGGGTGTCTTAAAAACAGCGTACATGAATTTTTGTTCACCTGTAATGTACTTTGCGAGCAGTTGGTGCTTATTGCTTCACTAGCTCAAAAATTTGTAAGTTTTGAGGCTGATGCAATACATAAGATAAAAGTAACAGGGTGTCTTAAGAAAAGTTTTTACCTACTTTTTCCCTTGAAAGAATTTCTCACCACCCAAGAACTTGCTAAAAACTTGTTATCGATCCTACCATTGTTGCTAAGTTCAGAATTTTGTTCATCCACGTACATATATGCATACATATACGTACATAGAGAAGGTCCAGAAAGACACCAAAGATGGTACTAGAATTATGAAAGCTGAGTTACTGGGAAAGGTTTAATGTTTTAGATTTGCCAACCTTGGAGGAGAGAAGAGTGAGGGTGACCTGATTACAACCTTTAAGTTTTTGAAACAGATTGATGATGTGGGCATTGAACAGTTCTGTGAGAGATATAGTGATAGAGCATTCAGAGGACGCAACATTGAAATAAGGAAAGAACTTGTTAGAAAAGAGGTAGAGAAATACGTTTATAGTATAAGAGTGGTTGATGAATGGAATAGAATGACTGAGGATATGGTTGATAAAAATAGCATACATAGATTTAAGAGGCTGTATGATGGTAGAGAATGCCCAAGAGATGGGACCCTGCGAGTTTAATGCTCCCAGTGCATACAGTACAGGTAGGTAATTACATACATTCATACATACTTTCACATATATATATGCCAAAGCTCAATTATAGTGATATGATACTGGAAGGAATCAAAGTATTGGGGAAACTTAAGACAATTGTGATAATGTAAATAGACATGGATTTTTAAAAGAGCCAAATATATATTTATCCATTAGGGATACGGGAGAATGAATACTTTCTATATATTTCCTGTGTTATAGAAGGTGACTAACAAGAGAACAGATGGGAGTGGCAGGCTGGAAACCCTCCTCTCCTTTATTTTAGATATGTAATTATAGGAACAGAAGAGGCAGCCAAGTGAGGACTGTTAATCCAAGGCTCAGGCTGGATTGTTTGGCTGAGAGTGAAACAAAACTAAGAGGAAAGGGAAAGAATGGTTTAGGAATGTCATAGGGTTGAAGTTAATTGTTAACGTGAGGGGAGAGCTAAGGAAAGGATAGCACTGCTGTTGAAGGAGGAATTGTGGGATTGTGTGAAAAACTGCAAGGAAATGAGCCCAGATCTGATTTAGTTTACTGTAAAGTGAAAGTAGATTGTTAAAGTTAGGTGATTATAATTGCTTATGCACTTGCAATCAAGAGGACTAAGGAAGAGGCAAGTGCTTTGGGAGGAGCTTAGTGAGTGAGTCAGCAGTTTTGATGTAAGAGACTTGGTATTAATAACAATTAGTCTGAATGCAAAACCAGGTGATTTGGCAGGAGAGAGTGTGACTGGGGAAATGTGATGTACCAAGTGTTTTGAATCACAATGAACAGCTTGTGGAGTTGCATGCAGAAAGCAGACTGGTCATTTGGAACACTTAGTTAAAAAACAGGAACATACAGAAGTATATGTGGGTGAGCTGGGTTAATGGAAAGTATGCATTATTGGATTATATACTAACTGATAGGCATGCAGAGGATTTACTTGGATGTGAATGTGCTGATAGGGGCATCTGGTTTGATATCTAATTATTTCTTGATATAGGAAGGTCGAAAGTTTGTCGAGACTTTTGGAAAACGGGAAATGATGTAGGTGGGAAGAGGTTTGTAAAAGTGATTGAGCTTGGTGAAGAGGCTTGAGTGAAGAGATAACTTGAGAGATGAGTGTAGAATGCCAAGAAAGTGGGAGTAAGTGAAGCTTGGGGGGTGATTGAAGAATGGTGGTTTTTTTAGGGAAGCAATGCTTACATGTTTGAAATAAGTGTATGGCATGCAGAAGGTGTGAGGTGTACAGGTGAGGAAGGGAAGTGATTGGTGAGAAAGGAAGTTTAGTTGCTAGTCAAAGAGAAAGGTGTATGGTTGATAATTGCTGGAAAGGAGTGCAAGTGATGGGAGATGTAGAAGATAGAGTGGCAAAAGGTCAAGAGGAATGTGCAAGAGCTGAAAAATAGGGCTATTGAGACTTGGGATGAACAAACTTTTTGGAGAATGTGAGAAAAACGGGAGAACAGATGGGAACATTAGTGAAGGGGGCAAATGGGGAAGTGGTGACAGGCATAAATGAAGTGAAGAGGAAATGGAGTCAGTATTTTTAAGAATTGTTGTTTGATGATAGGATCGCTGGTTTAGGATGTTCTAATTTTGTAGGTATATAAGATAAGAGAGCCTTAGCAAGGGGTTTGCTAAAATGAGATGTGATGAAAACCTTGCTAAGATATATTGTGGTAAGGCAGCTAGAGTAGATGCTATTGCCATTGAATTTCTTAAGCAAGTGGGTGATTTTATTATTGATTGGTTTGTTTAGATGTTCATTGTATGTATGGATCATGATGAGGTGCCTGAGAATTGGTAGAATGCCTTTATTGAGCCATTGTGTAATGAAATAGGGTACAAAGATGAGTGTTCAAATTAGAGTGGTATAAGTTTGTTGAGTGTACTTGGGAAGTTTTATGGGAGAGTGGTGATTGAGAGGATGGTGGCTTGCACAGAGTTTCAGATAAGAAGGAACAATATGGCTTCAGAACTTAAATATGGTGTTCATAGATCTGGAGGAAGCTTATGATAAGGTTGACAGGGATGCTCAGTGGAAGATTTTGCAAATATATGGTGAGGGAGGAAAGCTGCTTAAGGCAATAAAGAATATTTGTTGAGATTAAGGCATATATGGCGGTAGAAAGAAAGAAAGGAAGGAGAGGGTTCAAGGAGGAGGTTGGTCTGCAAGAGTTGTGTAATGTCCCCATGGCAAGTTGATTTGTTTATGAATGGGGTGGTGAGAGGGTAAAAAGCAAGGGTCTTGGAAAGAGAACTAGGTATGCAGTTTGCTGAGAAAAGCTGAGAAACATAAAGTCTGGGTGGAATTCAGGGGAATATTCATCAAATGTTTCTAAGTATGAGAAGGAGAATAGTAAAGAATATAGTTTGAAGACAATGATGTAGAAATGCCAAACAAGGGAAAAGGAAAAGGCAGCCCCACCTTCACTGAAGCCAAGGCAGGTGTGTTAGGAGGTGGTAATGTAAGACTAAAAATGAATTATTCAGATATTTATGGATTGATAGTGATAAAGAGCTGGAATAAAAGGATTGTTTAATGGAATACACACCTGATATCATTAGAGTCATGTAAAGAAAGATCAGTAAAGAGATAGGATCTCAACTGTTCTGTCTAGATGAGTACATAGTAGTAATGATGGAAAGAGGGCAAAGGAGGGGAGGATTTACCCTTTTAACAAGAGATAGCCATAAGTTTCAAGAAACAGAGGAGGGTATCTCTTAGATACAACACATAATGGGAAGAAAACCATTGAAAATATGTTAATATTAGTGTTACTATTATATAATCCTCAGGAATTACAATTATCTATAACAGATGTATCTTGTTATCAATGAGGGAACAAATAAGATGGTACATGAGGCAGTAAAATGCACTTCTCAGAGATGGTAAAGCACTGTTAATGGGGGATTTCATTTATGAAGATACCAACTGGAGGATTTTCATGGTGAGAAGTAGTAATCGAGACAAGTTTTTAGTGTTCATAGGGAAGTTCCCTATACATTGAATGAGCATACAAGGATGAGAAGGACCAATCTACCATCATTTCTAGATCTTATCTCCTCAATTTTTAGCATGGATATTCAGAATATGTATGATACACCAGTTAAAAGGAGTGATCAAGTACTGAGTCAGTCTAAGTATGTGATAAATGAGGCTTTTAATAGAGGAGAGACGAGATAAGACAAAAAGATATAATTGTGAAACTACACAAACCCCAACATTTTCCATGGCAATGAAGATTTGGAAATGGAGTTTTGTAATCAGGAACCAGGCCTTGTGAAGAGGTTCTTTGAAAATTACAATGGAGTAGAGACTTGATTACTTCAGGACTCAAATAACGGAATGGTATAAAGAAGAGGAAAGTATGATTTCATAAAAGATGTCAAAAAGCAAAGGAGCTTCAAGATGTACTGTGGCAAAGAAACAGATGACACTAGCCAGTCAGCACTCACAAGGTAGAAGAGAGCAAGGAATAGGTATAGCAGGAACAGAGAAACTAATTGGAAAGGAATTTAGAGGACAAGGCAGAAGAAAACAAAACTTTTCTTGTATCAAGAGTCATTTTTTTAGTTCAAGATCAGCTAATTTGGCTAAGGGATACAGCGAGATGAATTTTAGAGGATTATTTATGGGTATGTGGAGAGCTAAATAAGTACAAAAGTATTTTCAATGTGGAAGACACTGTAGCCCCAGCACCAATGAGATAGAATGGTGAGGAGATTTTTAAAGCAGAGTTATCTAGAAAATATATAAACATAAAATAAAAAGGCCTTGAACCATACAAGGCTCATGGTCCTGATGAACTTTTGTCATATGTGCAGCAGATGTGTACGGATATGATTACAAAACATAAAATACTGTTCAGGATGTCAAGAGAGGCAAAATGCCAAGGGCATGGAAAAGGATACACTTATCTGTGAGAGGGAGACTAGGACTTGGTGCTGCAAGTGGATAACTTTTAAGAAAAGTTATTTAAGTGAGAGACAGCGGGGGTTTAGTGAAAGGAGGTCATGTGTAATAAACCTCTTAGAGTTTTGTGAATGTGATCTCAGTAGACAAGTGGGAAGGCAGACAGACAGATTAAAGAGGCTGGACCAGGAGGCAAATATAAGCGTAAAAGGTGTTTCGACGGGTGAAAGATTAATCTCTAATTAAAGGAACAGAGGATGTATGTTAGAGGAGCCTCTCCAAATGGGATGAGGTAACCAGAGGCGTACCACAGGACTCTTTTCTAGGACCATTATTATTCTTGATACAAATAAATGATTTGCTGTCTTGCATATGTTTGCAAACCTCGTCCAAATGCCTCTCTCTTCTCTATCACTAATCTTACTTCTTCATCCCACCACTCACTACCCTTTCTAATCTGCCCACCTCCCACACTTCTTATGCCACAAGCATCTTTTGCACAAGCTATCACTGCTTCCCTTTGTATATATATGTACATATATATACACACGAACATATTCATACATGCTTGCCTTTATCCAATCTCAGTCTCAGATTTTTTTATCAGTATGACACTTTGGAAATTTTTACATGTAATATGAAAAACATCTATATCACCTTGTATAGGCACCTCAGGAATCTACATTGAAGATTTCCTTATGGAGATCAGAGAACTGGAGGTGTGGTGCAGCCCGCTTGAACTTGCTCAGTGCTTCCTGATGTAGCATACTCAGCTCCCTATAAATGAACACGTGTACACTAACAAATGATACATTTGAATAGAACATTATACAGTTGTGCTCTAGATGCCTCACAGTTCACATCTGTTCATTAAAACACTTTGCTAATCAGAAAGATTTACTAATTTGAAACATGTAATGTATCTTACTTTTGTAATATCTAATGTATACAGTGAAATTAATGTATCTAAGTTAAATCTAAAGTCTTACCTGAGGGCAGGCATCTTAGCCAGAAGGAAGGCATAAACACTAACATCCCCTTTGACTGGATACCTGTGTGTCTTGTCCAACTCCAGACACAATGATCGTCCTACAGCTTCATTAAGTTTTGCTATCTCCTCAGTACCACGGAGACCTGGCCGATCTATCGTGAAAAAAATCATATCTGAGTAAGAATGATGTTTCTGACAAAGGATGGATGAAAGATCTGACTGGTTACTGGCTCATCTATTAACTCTCTTTTAAGGTATGGCTGAACAAAGAGAATTATGACAAGAAATCATGGGCCAGACAAGTTAATACAAATGACACAGCATCTAATCTGATTCAGTGTCTGTATTACTGTTACCTCATGTGAAAAAGTAATACTTTCTCTATTCAGCCAAGATGAATAATTTCTTGAAAACTCTTCATCATACAAAAAATTTTGTTAAAACAGAGACGGCTCTCAGTACAGTAGCAGCTTGTTGCATATGACATGCAGTTCATTATTATATAATATGACAAATCATCAATTCCTCTTCCAAGTATAAGAAATTTTTCAAATTTCTGATCTGCCTTATTTTCTTTTTACTAGAGAAAAAAATCAGGCTAATGAAAAAAGTCTCTAAATGTTACGTGAAACTGGAAGCAGAGAGGAAGAGGGATGTATCTCTTGTACAGCTTCCCACCTGCTTCACTTTAGTCTGTACTGCTAATACCCTGAATATACTTTGCATGACTAAAAACATATATATTAAGCCAGTAACCATATCAGAACTTCCATATAATATACATACAGGCTTGTACTATGATTTACATAATTTACACAACTGTAAGACCAAAAATCTTCCATGATCAAGTACACTGAAAAAATAATTTTGTGCAACTATGCCTGTGTGTATATCTTCCCTTTCCTTATAAAACACATTGTCATCACACAGAGATACTCCATGAGACAATGGTGATATAAAATCTGGCACAAAGAAAGAAATTTAGATTCTTGATGCTAAGCTCAGACATTCTTCAGGCCAAAGCAATGTGATCTTCAGGAAAATTTCCTGTTTTCATCACCACATTTATATATTTAAAAGTGAGTTATTCAATTAGTAAATGTAACTACTTTCTAATAAGAAAAAATCAAAATAATTCAATATCAAAATAGTTACAATAGAAGAGTTTGGCATGAAGGCTGCTTAGTTTTTATTTGAAACATGCTTAAAGACCTAAAATCACCACAAGGAATGAGGGACTTGTGCTGTAATGATATTACTTTAAACTTAAACAAATATCAACATTGTAACAAATTCAATGTTGCTAATAGCAACAAACTAGTTGCAAAATATCACTTATGCAATAACTAACTTATGCTGGATTTTACTTTCCAAACAGTGATGATTCAGAGGTCATGTCTACAGTGAGCTGACAAATGTCACACAAAGCAGAGTACAGTAGTTAGTATCACAAACAATGCAATGCTAAATCAGTTAAGTTATGCAAAAGTATGTCTCAGTGAAAGGAAAAGGAAGAAAAATCAAAGACACCATACAACAAATACAAATCTCTAGTCACTGTGTCAAGGTCAGTATTCCCTCATGTCCATTCTGAGAGATAATGACCTACAGACATACTCTGTATCAAAATCTGAATGTATCTATAAAAAAAAAAGTTTTTTTCAAAACAGCACACATAGATCCAAGCTTATATACACTAATCTAATCACATTTGTCCTGTGTAAAGATTATTGCAAAATTGTAAAAAAATCTTAAAGGCAGCTGAAGTAACGAAATATTGAAAAATACAGTACTTTGACTATATTATAAAATAAGAGTTACTTATTTCATCATTGCCAATATCATTGACATCTTTATCATCAGTATCTATATCATCATATATATCTATATCAGTATATATCATATATATCAATATCAGTATCTATATCATCATGATCATCATCATTATTCCCAGGGGATGGGGGGAAAGAATACAGCCCACATATCTAAAGCACATCATAGAAGTGGAGGCAGGAAATCCTCCCCTTCTGCATTACTTTTCAAAAAATGCAAGAAAAAATCAAGTCCATTCATCTGTACCTAACACTAAATTGTTCATGTGGGAAATGGCGAACATATGAAAGAAAGAATTACCACTATATTTATCACAATTATCATTATCATTAACAAACTCCGCATAAAGCAGAATCCACTGTATGGAGTACATACACAGTGGCAGTTTTAGACTACTGAACAGTCCTCAAGACTACAAAGATGCTAGCACAGACTGAATACACTGCACTGACAGAATACAGTAACTACATTTATAAGTCATGAACATTATAGTGGCAGATCCAAAGAAAGAGAATAAGGACTGCTAAAACCAACAAAAACAGCTCCAGGTAGGAGCATGCTGAACAGTAAAATTTTGTGCAGCAGTGTATACTATGAGTCAAGTTCTTCAGAAATGTTGTCTTGTAACCTAAGTAAAAATGCACAACATACCTCGGCAATAAGATATCAATGTGAAGTTAACATTATTAAGTAACTGTTCCAATGACCAAAATGTCAACTGAACAAATATAAATATCAACTAATAATTGCTATTATTCATATAAAACGTAAATTAGTACATCCAAAACTGTTCATGCTTTATATACATACACCTGGCAAATTGGGCTGATTTGTCAATGCAGCTTGGATGTATGCTCTTCCAATTCTATTCACAAAATATTTTTCTGCACACAAGGTCTATTGTTTTTCTCAAAGTGGTGAGCTGAACAGGTTCAGATTATAACATTCTGAGACCATGAGCTAATTAAGTTTAAGAGGACACATACAATGAAAAATTTTGTTATTCTCACAGAAGGAACATAGAAAAAATTAGCATAAATCATTTATATCTTCATTTATACAAAGACAGAAGAGTGAAGCTAATAACCAAACTATATCAGTGCAGTGATAAAACAGTTAGTTAAAAACACCAGCTTGCTTAATGGAAGTAATATAACCTTTAGTACGACTGTTTCCACATCACAATTTTTAACAGTAAATTTCATAACACTTTCTTTCATGATTTTTGAAAGGCAAAGTCAATGATGATGTCTGCAAATAAACTTTATCACTTTCAATGCACACAATGCTCTGAGAAAATAACTTAACTTGCAGTACAGTCTTTTCTTTCTTTTTTTTAATAGTGATCAATTTGGTAGGGGCAAAACATGACCCAATCAAGACCATCTTAGATGAAAGAAAAAGGTAAAAGGAAAAGAAGGTAGAAGTTAAGCAGGACTCTGCAAGTGTTTGTAGACCTGATTCATAAGAAGAAGAAAGGTCATATGAAGAGGGAAGGAAAAAAAAAAAAAAAAATAAGGAAGAAAATTCCACAGCCTCTAGACAGAAACTGTGGGAAGCAACAGCCAATCAGGTCCAAACCTTGGGACTGGGTACACATGCATAAATTCACAAGAACACTGGCCAGAATAATATCTACAGAAAAAGAGAAAAAGCAGCAACATGACAGTGCATGGAGAGGAAAGCTTGAAGAGAGGCGATGCCATGAGAATTAATGAGACACAGGGCTTCTGATCCTACTCTGGTTAACAGAGATGAAGGATGAGCCATTGCATATGACTGAGCAAATAAAACCCTTTTAGATGTGAAATAGCTGCTAACAAGACAAATAATTATGGCACTTATACAGCAATCCCAGCTTTTAGGAAGCAGACCTTGAAATGCTGATACTAAGGGGTTTTCATGATGCTGATAATAAGGGGTTTTCATGAGAAAGCGGAGGATATGTTAATCCCAATATGTTCATCATATTACATGGATGAATAGATGTCTTTTGAAATTTAACAAGGAAACAAACGATTCTGAAAAAGGGAGATACTGTATTTTGGCACTACTAAGCTTTACAGTAAAAGGTTACTGCTTCCTCATTCTGAAATCCTGCAATGATGAGTAAAAGGTTACGTAAAAGAAAGATAATGAGTATTAAAGGAAAGAGAGCAGAGAAAGTAAGTTGAATCATAAGCGCAACAATGAATAAGGTTAGATGAAGAGAGATCATATACTGATAGAATAAAAAGGGTAGTTTAGAGGAAAGAATCATAAAGAACACTGTTATTGATAGGATAGGAGGGGAAAGTTGCTCCCACAACAACTAATGCTATGGAACGGCAATTCATTCTTGATGTCAAATGTTAAATTCTCCTGAGCAGTATGACATCATTAGGCTCAAAATTATCAGAATTATTGTTTCTACATTAAGGAATGCCAATTGAATCTTATCTTGGATGATGACTTTATAAAGATCCTGGTGGTTTTGCTGTCCTTCATCTGTGTAATTTTCCAAATACACGAAGTGCTTTATTTCCCCACCAAATCAGTATCATCTTCAGGAAAGTCTTTCATCACTTTCAAACAGCTGTTTTCTATTTTTCTAGGGCATCTAAATCAATCAGAAATTACATATAATTCAACATTTTCATACATGATCACTCTTTTCTTCAAGCTTGTTTCATATGCAATCATCATGTGGATCAATGATTTCACCAAAATATGTCCCTTGCAGAAAATGTTTGATCATCATTATGTATATCACCATCACTGCCATTATTCTCATTTTTTTACCTTTATCTAAACATATGCAGTGTACATAAGGCAAGCTTTCTTTTGGCTTACATTCAATTTTATCAAAACACACTTTTTTCTGGATGTGAAGTGATGTATAGTTTTGCACATCTTCTAGGGCCTTGCTGGTTTTATAGAACAGGTTCAACAGACTATTCCTACTTTGCACTGCAAAATGAACTTTCCTATTCATCAACTCTTCTTTCCTAAATCTTTTACTTGCACTACCTGGCACTCAACTTCTGCTTTTCCACTACTATTCTATCTAGCATTACTCCAAAATACCTAAATTCATTCACATTTCTGTTAAATCACTTTTCAAAATTAACTTTACACCTGACCTGTCAGCAATTTCTAAAACATGAAAACCTTGCTTGCTTTTATTTGCATTAACTCTAACATCCTTTTTCTGAAAACCTACAAAGGAGTTTACAAATCTGACTTAATTCAACATGTGACTAAGTTAACAAAAGAACATCAGTTGCAGATACCTAAGGTCATAATTTTGCACTGACTCCAAATATGATAGCTTACCTATATATGTTAATCTACCATGTGATACTAAACAGCAATGTCAGACCCCTACATTTATTTTGTATCTTTTGCTCTTAACTGTCTTTTCTCACACATGCATAAAATCCCTTACAGATATTCTAATTGGCATCACAGTCTTCCAAGTATGCCATTCCTCAGAATTTAAGATTACTTATGTGCAACTGTTTCTAGTTTCAGTTTACTTCCAATTTCAAGTCACTGTACTCTCTCCCTATCTGCACATTAATCTGCTCCTATAATATATTTCATCATAATACCTGAATTCATTTTAGATTTTCTCTCGGGTTATGCTCTGTTAACAAAGGCATAGGACTCATGCACTTCTTTGAAATGTGGCAAACAAAAGATATGAATATCTAAAATACATGGGATTTCAATTTCAACTAGTATATACAGAAAGTCAAAGTATCTGTGGTCAATATTTCTTAAATAAGTTAGAGAAAAGAACAAATCAAGATAGCAAAACAAGTGCTAGTGCCATATGTGCCAGACTGTTAATGCAAACAGCAATCAAAGGACAATACTAAGAGAGTGTGTCCCAAAGCATATGACAGTATGGTCAAGCTCTTATGCCAGATTTCTGTATCAGTCAGTCATCATCATTATTATTTGCAGATCTACATCATTCTCAACAATTCAGTAATGACAATGAATGACAAAATACAAAAGACTGGTTCAGAAGTAAACACATGAAAATATATATCTATATATATAAATATATATATATATAGTGAGCAAAACTGCTTCATCATCAAGCGGCAGCAACAGTGGACCTCAAGATCGTATTTCAACCCAAACTCTCAGAAAAAAACTTCACAGATCTTCCAGCTCTTATGTCATAAGTCCGTCTTGTCAGAGAGTATGGGAGATAGGTAATGACAAGAGTGCAAGTGAGACTTATATATGCATGAGAAAATAATTAATAGGTCTGTCTCTATTGAAGGACTAATCTGTTAATATAGTACTGATATCTTCCTACATTAACATAAAGTTTGTAAGAAAATG
>JAUUDZ010205390.1:0-17742 GCA_032361705.1 Panulirus versicolor | reverse complement strand
TGTTCAAAAGATGAACAAGGAACAATCATTAATCAATGACTAGTTTTTCACACCTACCTGCTTTTCCTTCCTTAGTAAAGCAGAATCAGGAACAGATAAACAATAGTGTCTTTTCTACACATACATTTCCTACCTATCGAGACACTTATATCCACAGCCAAAACCTACAAACTAACTCCAAGGTTTACCTTGACCACTTCATATACCCTGGTGCAACCACTAGGAGCACTTTCTCCCACATATTTCTTCTTTTAAAAATAAGCCAACATGGCAGGGAAAGAAGCATGCCCTAATCATGGTCATTTTGAAAGAAATAGCAGGTTTACAGTGAAAGAATAGAGAAAGGATTGAATTGAGCTCCTCAGGTGTTTGCAGATAAAACTCTTAATGTTAGAAAGGTCACTGGAAGAAGGAAAGACAAATGATGAAGAGAACTCCCTAGCTTTGCTGTACGAGAAAAGGTGTTTTGAAACAGACAATCTTCATGAGGCTGGTTGCCACATCAAAGTTATGGGAAGCAGCGGCCAAATGCATGCCTTGGGTTTGGCATATATCATGCTGATACAATTCATTCTATCTACTGAATTCCACACCCTCCAGATTGTCTACGCCCCAGTAACATAAGGCCTCCTTCACTTTATCCCTACTTTTCCTTCTTAATCTCCTCATCTCTCTTGCTACCTCCACTTCTGGCACATGTATCCTCATAACCACTCTTTCTTTGTTCTTCCCGTCCATACACCTGGACCATTTTAGTACACCCTGGTTGGCCCTCTCAATCAAACTGTGCATCTTGATGCAACTCTCTCTCACAGTGTCAATCTTTACGTGATCAAACCATCTCACACCACGTATCATCCTTAGGTACTTCACTTCTAACAAATCCACCTTCATTTGTGTGTGTGTGTTTGTTCAAGGTCCGAGAATCACATCCGTACAACACTGCAAGGATTGCTATACCTTCAAACATGCCCATCTTTTCTCTGACCTCTCCTTTCACACATTCCTTAATGCATCCAGGATCTTGGCCCCTCTCTCCTACCTTATGACTCACTTCAGCCACCAAGGTTCCATCTGCTACCATGTCCGTTCTCAAGAATCAGAAGCATCCCATTTTCTTCAGCTCCTCCCCATTCGAATTCGCATTCAGACCATCCTGTCACACCTGCTGCTGCAATCATCAACATAATTTTATTCACATTTATTCTCAACTTTCACACACTCTCCCAAACCAGCTTCTGGACTTTCTCTGCAGTCGGTCTCCAATTAGATGAGAAAAATTCATTCTGTGGTATCAGATGGCAAACTAGTTCCCATAACTTCAGAGGTGCAAACTACTGTTTTCACACATAATACCTCTTGTAAGAGTCATCTAATACAAAAATCATATATCTTGCTATCTACTCGTCATTCAGAATTACCCTTATCAATTCTGGCAAATATCTGTTAATACACGTATTCTATAAATTGGCTAAGTATCAATATCATGTGAATGCTGAGCAGTGATAGTACCACATCATGTGAATCAAAATCAACTATCCTACACAGAAATTGTTGGGCCAGTTAAGACGAGTCAGGTCAAGAAGGAAGATCAAGATAGACTGTGATTGTTGACTTTTCAGCTGTTATAAATCCTTAACACTTAATATATACAAACTTTAATAATTGCATACAACAACTTAATATGTTTAGATCTTGCACATTCTATCTTAGAATATAAAAAGCTCGCTTAAATATAATGTTACTTCAAATGCTAGTAGGTATTGCCACTTCCAGGACAACTAGGTATAAAGTTCATTTTTGGTTTCATAAGCAGTAGAGTTCTCCACTGCTCAAACCTGGCTCTTTTACCGATAAGGCCTTCCAAACAATAAGAAAGTTTTTGAGCAGAAGGCTCAGTGTGATAGTGAATAAGTGACCAATGACTAGTTATTTCATTTTTTACAGAGTCCCTATAATGTGTCTTTCAAGGGTTTTTGAGTACAAAAATCATCAGAATTTTTCATATTCACTATAAATAAGAAAGGAACTAGATTCAAAAGTTTTCCACTATCTTGTCTTTAGGTGAAACACATTTACTCTGTTGATTCACACTTGTAAACTGCGACTTCCAAGTAAGATTATGTACAAACTGCAGCCATCTGTCTACTCAAAACTGCATATATAAATAAATAACTCTGCATTGTTGATACTGGCCTGTAAGATTATCACATGGTAATAATTTGGGAGGCGTAAAATTTTAATGGTAAAAAATATTACTTGCATCTGTGATGTACATATAATTGATTGTCTTCACAGAATAAACTCCCTGTGTAAAGAATGTGTATTCAAATAACATTTTTATGAATTATGACAGTAAATTATCAGAATATGCTTCGGACTGACACTATGACAGTAAAAACTTATCTTCTCTATATATTCCTCAAAGAACACACTAGATATTCGAAAAAATTATTTAATTCACTTACTGAACATCATATCAAGTTTGATCCGGCAAGATGTTAAGATGACTGAGCTGAGGATGTGTGAGCTGAGACTCGTCTATGGAAGCCTCATGGTTGAGCTGCGTATCGGTGATTTGGTTATTTGTAAGTTCTGCTTCTACCAGTTGCGTAGTGCCATCATTTCCCTGTTGTGGGGTTCCAGGGTTATATATAACATGCAGATCTGATGTATCCTTCAGAATAGTTCCGGGCTCTAGTTGGGTAACATCATGCACACTCGCTGGGTTTACCAATGGCACCATAGTACTGTTCCCCACTAAGAGAGATGATGTGGTGCCATCTAATGTAATAGTGGGACCAGCCTCCAAAATCTCACTGTCGACGTGACCATTTTCCTCATTTGACATGGCACGCATTAACTCAGCCTGGATTGGTCGTGTCAGGGGTAAAGAAAATGGGATGTAGATTATTTCTACATTTTGAGTATCAGCATCACCCTCCACTTGTGTGATACCTTCAGCTGCCGGTACACTCAAGATATTCTCTGTCTGGTGTTGGCCTTCTCCCACCTGAACTACTTGCTTTTCTTGATGTTCATGCTCAGTTTTTTCCTCCTTCACCTGCTGATGTTTGCTATGAGATGGTTGACTGCGATGCGTAGATCCACCTCTTCTCTTTCGGCCCCCTCTTCTACTGTTTGCCTGGTCTCTAGCTCTCCGTACTGCAGCCTGACGGATGGGTCGAATTCTCCCTGTGTTTGTTGCGGGGCTAGTGAGATCTCTACCTTCACCATCAGCTATTACATCCTCTATATTCTCTGTTACCAAACACTTGTGATCTTCCTCTTCTCCATGATGAAGAAACTGAAAAATTAATAAAAAACTGTTTTACATTTACACACTGATAAAACTTTAAAATCAATCGAACTTGTTCTGGCTTACTCTGACTTTGAAATTAGTTAATAATCATTTATCTATCAATCATCTTAAACTCTGTCCCAATCTATATTATGTCAATCAAGTTCAAATAGTTCATTCAGATCCTTTTTCATACTTATCCACTGTTTCCCACACTAGTGAGGCAGAGCCAAGAATAAATGATGACAGACTGCATTCGCTCCGCATCCATTTTCTAGCTATCATCTGCAATTCACCATCAAAATATACATCATGCATATGTATCCTCTATCATGTCAAATGCAAGGAAGATCACAAGGCTTTTCATAGGTCTTCATAAGTGATCACACAGCATACAAAGCTGAACCATAAAGTCAAACTTGCAACTCACTCACATTTTCATCTCTGAGCATAAAACTCTCCACAGCACATACTGAAAAACATTTCCATCCTTGCCCACAACTCAGCACCGCACATATGTGTTAGTAATATCACTCCCAGTTCCATGAAGTGACCCATCCCACTTATTTGCAACGATATGACAATGCTATCCTTTAGTATACCTCAACAAATCATTACATTTAAACTCTGTCATAATCATATTCCTGTGAGTGCAATAGATAATATTTTGAAGAAATAGGAACTCTTACCAGATGGCAAACAGAACACTTGGTATCTTCAGGCGAAAGAACCTCTGTCTTTACTTGTCGATCTATTCGTGAGGTGCTAGAACCTCGCCCCCGGCTCCTTCCACGACGAACACGACCACCTGCGTGAGTCATTACATGGAGCCGCAACTTATCTGTCAGAAGAGGTGAAAAAGAAATGGAGTGAGTAATCTGAGGGACTGTTTAATGAGTTAACTGACAGGATGGTGGATGTGGTATGTTTGGGATGTGAGAAAGTGCTTCTATAATAACAAAGTTGTGAATGACTGGATAAAGATTAGCAAAAAAGGCTGAAAATAAGGACAAAGTATAGATATCAAGGAAGTTATATAACAGCAACAGAAATTTAAGAGAGGGAGCCTTTGAGTGTGGGTCTCTTCCTCCAAACTAAACAATTAGGTAATAGCATCTGAAATGACAATCTTAACTGACTTGGCCAGAGCATAACAACAGATGGGATTAACTTGTGTTAGTGACTAAATGAACATCAATGTTACTACAGTAATATGTGATGGTGCAAACAATGACTCCACAGCAGGTTGGCTCATTACAGCAGCTACTGTGTGGTTGTGTATGTGAGGCTAGACAGGCCAGACAGTTTACAATCACTAGTCCGTAATCAAGTGAAATTATTTTCATCCATGACTTGCAGCTTAAGTCTGATGATAAGCTGATGTATGCAAAAATGGTAAATGTCAAAGTTAGACTAAACAAGGCAAGGAAAAATTTCACCCAAAGCCACTCATAATCATGTTAAAATAGTTAATTTAACCATGAAGCTATATCAATGAAAATCTGGTAAGTTGTTATACAGTTTTTGGAAATGATGACATAAGGTTTACAACCAAGGGAATGAATAGTGATGCTAACATCAAAACTAAAACCACAATAAAACTATAAATTCTTATACAACATCTATTGGCAAACAACAAATCTGACCATCTCATGAAATATGATTTCATCTTACATGAATAGTAAACTCTTGTCACAAATTTTTCAGCATTTTTTTTAAGCCCTGTACACATAGATAAAATGCTTACCAGGTCTACTGAATTCCCTGAGACACCCAATGCTAGACCTAAATGGACATTTCAATTTTTTTGCCTCATGGATTAACATGTGACGTTTCAATTTATCACGGCGATTAAAGGCAGTCTTGCACAGCTGGCATTCAAATGGCTTCTCCCCAGTATGTATCAGCTGATGCAACTTTAAAGAATATTCTGATTTAAAGTCCTTGGAGCATTGCTGGAAAAAAGCAGAAGGTATATCACACACAAAATCACTGTTTACAGTTATTAAACACATCATGAAGAAGCCTTCCAAGATTTGCGAAGAATAACAAGAATAATTAACATAACTCAGTTGCCCAAAGAGGCATTATTAAAGGGATAGAGTAGCTTCCTTATCTAACAGAAGTGGTACTTTCTTTTTACCCATATTTACAATAAAATGAAAATCCGCTAAAAATAAGAAAACTTAATTTAAAGTAACCTTCGAAGGTTGCTCTATTCCAATTGTAAAGATGGTGCCTGCCTAATCTGCTTACACATGATCTTGTTTAAGCCTGATTTGAATACAGGAAATAATATTAATGACATATTCAGAGAGACGGATGACAGATTGAATCCTTTCATGAGTGTCCGCAAAGGGCAATGGGACAGAGTAATGGATATAAATCACTAAATGTTTAATTAGAGGTACGGAGAATGGCTTGTAGTTATTCATTTGGAGGTATGTAGGATGGCTTGTAGTTATTTATAACATAACAAACACACCAACATGATGAAGCTGTCTTATTTTCCACACAAAATTTTCTTAGTGAAAAGGCACTACCAAGCATTAAGCTGTCACCACAAATGAAATGACAAATGTAGAGACAACAGGTGGAAACCTTGTAAAACATATGGATATTCTAAACTTACTGCACATGAAACAAATAAAATTCTAAACTCACAGCACAAGTAAACAGGTTGACTGTTCCATGAATATGCAGGTGACGACGCAAAAGCCGCTCAGATGTAAATACTTTACCACACTGCTTACAAGGATAGTAATGCGAGGATGTGCGCAGATGATGCTCTAACGCCTCTGCACTTGCGTATTTGTTCATACACTTTGTGCATCCAAAGTAACTGGAAAAAGGTGAATGATACACAGTTGTATATATCAATGAACAATGAATATGTGTAATATGTTTTATTATCTAATGTGATAAAACACAATACAGCAAATATATTCTTTTAGGTCCACAACTTCTTTAGATGATCCTTTAAATGCTGTATGTTCATTTGAATTCACAAGAAAAATTATGCAAAATGTTCAGATTGTACATTAGGAGTAAACAACTAAAAGACATAGAATAGAAAGATGTATAAAACTGGTGTCAAATCAACACAGCAGTACATAACAGCTTCATCGCTGTTTTATTTACTAAGGGCTGTACATTAGCTGGTCTTACTCATCCATCATCCATGGAGGGAGCTAAAGGGATGGAGGACTGAAAAGGAGCTAGAAGGATGGATTGATGGAGGTTTAGGATACTGAGGTCTTAACATTCAGGAGGGTGAGAGGGATGAATCGGAGAGAATGAATGATTCGACGTGGTACATGGACTGAACCAGGGCTTATAAAGCAACCAATGTAAACCATAGAATAGTCTGTGGGGCTAAGCTGTGGATGGTAGGCTCTGGTTTTGGTGTATTACATGACAGCCAGAGAGTGCATGTGTGCAAATGAGGAAACTGGTTATCTGCTCCTAACCCTAACTCACTGAGGCTGTAGAAGCAAATGTGTGTGTGTAAAAAAATATAAACTTCTTTACCTTGGACCTATAGTTTTCTTTGGCTGAGGGTACACCGAGTGCTCGTACTGGTGGAAGCCAAGGTCATTGAGCGAGGAGAACACCTTGGAGCATGTATGGCATCGGTACTGCAGGTCACGGTCATGTGTGCGGATGTGTTCCAAAAAGGAATCCAAATCATCAAAAGCTAAGTCACAGTTCTTCTGAATGCACTTGTACACCTGGAAGATCCATAAAAATGTAAGTCTTATATTCATCTTTACGTTACGGTCTTCATATGTTTACAAGAGCTTTCTTTGCACCATACAATATTTGCTGTTCACCTTCATTCTGAAAGATTTGGAGACAGACCTATTATGAATAAATGCAAATGGTTCATATCCCTGCAGGTAACGGAATGTGGCTAAAAGAACTAACTTGAAATGCTAGGATCCTGTCTATGGGAATCTTATTAGGTCTATCAAGCCATATTTACATGGGAGTATGTGGTGAAACTGCCATCATCTACAACAAGTCTTTATACAATGCTTAACAATTTCTGTGAATATCTGAAAATGTGACAAGGAAACAGGAATATATTCATCTCTATAATTGTATCTTTATCTAAGGAAAACCTTTACAGGTGATCCATTAGGAGATACATGTGACGGAAGACTCTCTGATGCTTCTTCTCCTTTATATCCACTGAGCTGGTCAAAACTAACTGCATTTGTTTGTCATTTATGACAATAAATCAACACCATTCAACAAGATTTTTTTATCTTAATGAAAATGAAAATGATATTTATTATACCTAACCGGATATCAAAGCTATATACCATAATAAAATGGATGCAGACAAGTGCCTTGCCTCCTGAGTCTTGGGATTATCAACAGGATTTCATAAATCAAAAACTATTTGACAAATAATGAAATACATACCTTTTGATGGGCATGAAGTTTCATATGAGTGCGCAGTTCTACATAGCTGTCAAGGGAATGCCCACAAAACTGGCACACATACGAGTCATCCACCAGAACCTCCTCTTTCACCACACTACCTTCTTCTAAAAGGTCCATCTGAGGTGCCATCTGCCATACACATAAAACATTTGTGTAAGCTCATCGAAGATGTCATAAGAAACAACAGCTCTGAAGTACTGCAATGCTCATTTCTTCACTGCATTGACTGGTATAATCTGTGACAGTTCACCTGTCTGCTGGCTGGGCATTCATTTGCATAGTTTTGGGGATGTGCTGAAATGGTTTAGGCATATGAAGAAAATGAGTGAAGACAGATTGACAAAGAGGATTTATGCGTCAGAAACAGGAGCACAGGGAAAGGGGGGACCAAGATGGACACAGAAGAATGGATGCAAAGAAGGGAAGAGGTATGTACTGAAAGGGAAGCATTGGGCTGAAACATGGTACCTGAAGCAATTAAGATGAAAATTTGAGTAGTCTATGGGTACTGACTATGGATGGTAAACTCTGGTTTTAGCGCATTATATATAATATCAAGAACCTGGAGGTGTGCACTTAAGCCATCTTTCATTTGATCCTAATACTACCTCATAAAATCCAGAGAAGCAGTTAGGAATAAAAATAATTACACACTCATCTTGTAAAAGAAAAGGGTAAGCCTAGCAATTTAAAACATCAATGCTTTTATGTTAAGATAACAAAGGTAACTGGAACAGAAAACATTTGTGGTTACTTTTGGAGGAGTATCTCTCTTCATTAGATAAATGCTTCATAAAAAGTACCCGAATAATCACAAACCTATTGTAAACCAAAAGGGTGTACTGTGGCAGAAAACACTTGTTTCCCCTGCATTGCATCATAGTTATTTTGAGTGAAATAAAAACAGGTGATGATGTTGTTTGGAAAATAATGAAAATATCCGTACTAAATTCCATGACCCAAGGTGTAATCATCTTCAAGTTAAAAGCCAGATCATATTTCATGTTAAATTTTTTTTATAAGGGGCATAATCTACGCAAAATTCAAACAAGAGTTATGGGGGTTTATGCTGTTCAATTCTACTGATGCTGGAATTTTTTTCTTGAAGATAATTGAGTACTGATCTTGACTTTCTAGAATACGGTCAAGCCTATGTTGCACATTAAAGTGTGACTCCAGATAACAAAAAAGCAATGTGTGAGTATATGGCATGCTGCACAGAATAGGTTCTGCATTATTGGAATTTAATCACTGCATGGCACAGCATGAATTGATGTTGCTGAACCATGACATATGAACAGTCGAGGTAAACTGTTGAATAGTCTGTGGACTTGGCTGTGGATGGTTAGCTGTTTTTGGTGCATTATACATGACAGCTATAAAGATGTGTGCAAATGAAGCTATTGTTCATCTTTTCCTAATGCAACCTCAGTAAGGTGGGAGAGGCTATTGTGTATAAAAAGAACTTCAGGAAATCATTAATCTATCAACATAGGAAATGACATCTAATGAACACGTCAAACCAAAGTAATGTTCACTTACATCTATTCCTGGTGACATCATAAGTTTCTTAATTGGATCCTTTGGTAACGTGTTACTGAGAGAGCCAGCTGGCCACACTCGATGTGTAGCCATATGCTTTTTCACATTGCTCTTTTGTGTGAAGGCTCTTCCGCACACAATACACTGAAAAGGCTTCTCTCCTGTGTGCGAACGGATGTGTTGTTGAAGGTCAAAATTCTTGCTAAATTCTTTGGAGCAGAAGGAACATTTGTGTTTTGGCTGGAAAAAATGAGGTATACATCTTAAATACAGATTAAATGAGTTTGATTATGGAGTCAAAATTCTCTGCAAAAAGAAAGATTAATTGAATACAAAGAAAATAGGACTATGAAGCATTCACGAGTCATCCAGAGTCGAGTGCATAGGTTCAAATCTTGTTTCCAGAAGAGACGGGTGATTGCTGACGCTTATGCACCTGGTCATGAAAGGTGGGAGGTGGGCAGATTGGAAAGGGCAGTAAGTGAAGGGATGATGTACAGTTGCTAGTGAAAGAGAAAAGAGAGGCATTTGGGCTGCACTTACAAGGAGTTGTATAAAAGAAAGTGGTAGGAGGTCAAAAAAAAAAAGTACAAAAGTTAAAAAAGAGGGCAAAAGAGTGATGGGCTAAATGAGTATCAGTAAACTTTAAGGAGACTAAAATGATGTTTTGGAGAGAGGTAAATAATGTGTGAATGACAGGAGAACATATGGGAACATTGGTTAAGGGAACAAAAGGGGAAGTGAAAATAAGCATAAAGACTATTTTTCATGAATTCAAGCCTGTATTTGAATCATAGGCTGGGGGACATTAATGTCTGTAAATCATTATTGTCTGTAAATGAATAATTAACAGTTACTCTTTTAGAAGATTCTGTGATTATTCGTTTCATATTTACTGAGTATGTTGCCTTAGGAAAGCATTACGATATATTTTCCATGATTATTTCAAGTACAGAATTTCAAGTATAGAAGAGTTTCATTATGTCATATTTCAGTTCTAAAACAAAAGGGGTTTCAGGCTAAAACATTTTTATGAGAACAATAGATTTGCTTCAGAACTTCGATATAAGGACAACTTTTCATGCTAATTTGGGTTGAAATATATATTGGGGACATTAAGACCTATAAATTACTAATCAAATGCTACTCTTTTAGAAGATTCTGTGATTATTTGCTTCGTATTTACTGGGTCTGAATTAGAACCTGAGGTTGAAATGTATGTTGGGGGGATACCAAAGCATCTTAAAAAGTAATCAATGATGTTTTAGAGGATTCTGTGATTATTCAGTTCATGTTTATTGGTATCTGTTGGCTTATGGAAGCATCGTGATATCTTTTGAGAGATTATTTCAAATACAGAAGTGTTTCATTATTCATATTTCAATTTAAAAACAAAAGATTTTGGGATAAAAAATTCCCATGGTATTACTTGCAATTTTTTTGCACTTTTGTGAGGATAAGTGATTTGCTTGAACACCTCAGTATATGGACTATTTTTCATTCTGAATCTAAATTTGGCATTGAAAGATATGTTGGTGAACAGTAAGGTTACTTATATGGAGTTTTACCTTCACATCTGGGGCTGTTCTAGCTCTGCATCCTTACTTGAAAGAGTTCAGTCGAAAGCAGTCTGACTTACAAGCTCTCCCACACTAACTTCAAAATTTGATCCTCTTGCTATACACCGTAATGTTGGTTCACTATCCCTCTTCTATATGTACTACTTTAGTTTTTGCTCAAGGAAGCTACCTGCATGTGTGCCCATACCACTAACAGACCACACAATAATCGGCAAGCTGCTGCATCATGTGATTACTGAGTGGTTATCATCAACTCAAGGGTGGTTATTCACTTCCTCCCAAATTCATAAATACTTTCCTTCATCTCTTCTTTTTTCCTCTCATATCCTCTCTTTACTTCAATTACGGCCTGGCCTTGATGTGGACTTTTGTCTGTGATTGGAGCCTCAAACATAAAAAGAAGTCAGGATGAGATGTACTGAGTATTTCGAAGGAATGTTAAAAGCAACCGATGATAGAATGGCAGATGTAAGGTGTTTTGGTCTGGTTGGTATGCTAAGAGAGAGAGTCATGGAGAGTGGTCTAGCGAAGAAAGAAGAGGTGGTGAAATCCTTGCATGAGATGAAATGTGGCAAGGCAGCTAAAGTTGACAGTACTACTGCTGAATTTATTGAGAAAAGGCTCACTTTAAGTGAATCTAAGTTAAACAATTTAATCATTAACACCAAAATCTTGATATACATGGTGTGTTTGAGATTTAAATAAGTGAGTGAGAAAAAGGCAAACACCTCATTTCAAAATATGCAATTCCGGTTTCCCACCCAAAGACCAAGAAATGTTCTCACAAAGGACACTGAACATGTGCTGTTTGCTATGGCAAGGTGTTGATGCTTACTCTTACTGTTATTATTTTGTAGATCATGACATGTGCAAAATATAAACATTAAAGTACTTAAATCAAAGTCCTCCTTAAGCTTCTAAAAGCATCAACACTCTAATACCTTCACGACAAGATCATACATAAACGCCACGTGTTTTAGTTTACCATTAACAGACTGGTAACTTACAAGTATCTTCATGAAGAAATTCGTAAACACTACTCAGGCAATATCTAAAGATGGAATCCTAGGTTTATACAAAAACTTACCAGTAACTGATTACACTTTTACCTCTTAACTACATACATTTTTTGTTTCTTCAGCACTTCAAGAAAAAGTTATGAATTATATGATTCTAAAATGCAGAGCAATGACCTTTCATGAATGAATACCTCAACTACTTCTATGTATGAAACATTTTGAATATCAGCTCATTTTCTATCTATTATGATTATTCCCATTTACATGGGGTGAGTCAAATGCATATAGCCATTCCTCTTTGTGGGAATCAATTTTGAAAAACTGGGGTTCCTAGTACCTAATATACAAGACAGCAAAGGGTAGGAATGCCTTGTACCCTTAGATAAATTGGCTGCTCTGCTACCCTTTCAGGACATTAAGAACACACCTTCATTTTCATGGGCTCATTTTTACTGGAAGCAGTCTTAGCCATTCCACCATGGAAGAACTCATGATTGTAGCATGCAACATCATCCTTTTCTTCTCCAGTCATCTCCCCCTGATTTGAAACTCCTCCATTTCCTCCACCTCCACCCTCACTGCCATCTCCTGCACCACCAACCATGGTAGTTAAGGTCTGTGGTGACGACAAGTTTGAACCAACATCCTGAAATAATCAATGGTGAGATTTATTCATATATCCCTGGGAGAAGGTAAAAAAGGATACTACCTATGTATCTCCAGCTCGTCACAGGAAGAAATTAAGAGAGACAAGAGTAAGAAGCTAGAAATCCTTCCCTCCAGTATTATCACTTTCAAAAAGGATAGAAAAGAGATAGAGGGTCAAGTAAAGGCTATTTTTCAGTGGCTCACTCATTTGTTCTTGTTGCTACCTTGCTACTGCAGGAAAAAAAATAGGTACGAAACTAAGAACAAAGAATTTTCATCTATCTCCTATAGGTTTTTCCCTTTATGCACATGGATTGCTGAGATCAGACTCCCTGAAACCTCTTTGGGCAATAAATCCCTCCGTATATTCTACATACTGAAGATCTGATCCACAGAGTCACATTCCTCCATAACTCCTCTCTATAATATTTCATTCTGTCACTTACAACCATGAGTCTCAACATAAATATCCTACTAGATACAGTATCAGACCTCCACACACCAGTACAAAACCTTTATAACTTTATTTAATCATCCAGTACGTGAAGATTAGGTGTAGTGGAAGTAACAGGCAAAAACAGAATATCTAGTCTGGTAATGGCACTGAAGAGACCCTTAAGATGCTAGAATAATCAAAACCTCAGAATTAATGAGGTATTTTTTTCGATCTCACACGCTGAACAAGTTTACTTTTTACAATAAAACATAAAATTTTTCAACGCCTTGAATCCTTAAGGTTTTGCTTCTATTACAACAAATTTATAAATATGACATTAGAAGAGATGAATAATGCAGTGCAATACTATTCTAAAATGGAAAATGAAAATGACATGGTAAATCAGAGATGTAAAGAAGTCTAAGATGTGAGATAAATAATTGGACCATTCAATGCCCAATAAAGAAAGTGTTGTAATCACAAATAAACTCTTACTGTAAACTTACAAGGGAATTATTGACTGTAGCTGTTGTAGTTAGGAGTGGGGATACAGCAGAAGATAATGTTTTGCTGCCACTAGATGTTGGAAGGAAGTTGGCCGTCTGCAGTCCCCCTGGCAGTGGCAATACCTGGGAAGTAAGTAGCTACTTAAGTTGTTGCTACTCTCTATATTCTTGTGCTACATACTCTGGTCACGGACAAATGTCCTCATGAAGGATAAGCCTAAAATGAAATGTAAAATGGGCTAAAAAGATGGACGAGTAAAGACAGAAGAGGAAAAAGAATATGGCAGTTTTGAAGGAAATGGAAAACCTGTCTCTTAACTTTTGGAACAATTCCCAAAACAGCTGCGGAAACCTGGTATGAGTGAATCAAACCACACAACAGTTGTGGACCTAATTTTCCCATTCACATTTGAGAGACCCATGCTTTTTTTTACTGACTAAAGGCACGTATTGGTGCCAAGTGCCACCTCAACTGTAGCTAGTATACTGAAATATCAACAAGGCTTGGCTCCTTGTAATATCACTTTCAGAAAGTGATAATACAGGAAGGGAAGCCATTAAAAAAACCCACCTGAGTAGTTTCAATGGTAAATGGAAGAAGTTCTGCCTCATTGACAATAATATGTTGGTTAATGGTGCTTGGAGAGGGCAAACCACTATTGCCATACCCTGCAGACACCTGTCAAATACACAGTATGAATGTATGAATATCTATACACAACTTTAAAGAAATGAAAAATGCACTAAAGCATTCTATATATCTTACAAAGAGCATGTGTGAAGATACAAATGTGATTGAAGTTCAAAATTTCACATGAATGCTCATAATATCTTACCTAACTTATACTAATGAAAATATGAACTTGTTAACTTTCTGATATTGGGAATCATCATATTGTTTAGCTTACATTGATTAAGTTTAATTAGACAGAGTTAAGGTAAAGACAAATTTCAAAGGTTAATGCGTTGGTGGAATTTTGAAATTTGACGTAAGTTTAGTTTAGGTTACGTTAGGATAGGATGGGTATTATTTACCTAGTTTTCCCTCTATATTTCATAAACTGGAAATCCATATTTCTCATTCAGTAGCTCACTGAATACAAGTCTGATTGTTCTGCTCCCTTGTAAGCATTTAAAACTTAACTCTGTGGATGGGTTGTTAGACTGCAGTTGAATGATTTTCAAATAATATTAACTTTTCTTCAATGCAGCAAAAAAAAAAAAATATTTCCACTTCTATGGTTTTTAATAACTTCCCTTAAGAGTCTGAAGTGAGTGTTACACTAAATGTAATGTCATCTATGTGCAATGGAAGAAACTTGACGGTGGCATCAAACGGTTACAGGATTGGTGCTGTCATACTGATGTGCACCAAGATTCTCTTATCTTCATTCTTTTTCTTACTGTTTTTTCTGTAAACTTTCACGTAAAATGCTTTCCTTTCTTGCAAATACATTTCCTTTTAATGTACCACAGTACAGTACTATCAAACTCATACTGTGCAATACAATACCATTTTTTCTGTCAAATCCATCCTTTAGAGGGAAATGCCCTTGAGGAATAGAGCGGTGTTAACAGAAAATATTTTGTATATACTATGCATCATATGTTTGTTGTAATAAGATGGTGTTACTGTACGTCCAGTGTTGATTTACCTGACATGACGGCAAATCACATCGACATGATTATTAAATACAAGAATTATGTTTCAGAATATCTTTTGGTCTTACTGACTTTGGGTAGGAGAGTAAATATATAATTAAAGGCAGAGCCTTTTTATGCATATTTTCATTATCTTTTATAAAAACCATATTTTTCTACACAAACAATTGGATTCAACCACTTTCAGTGCCATATATAGAAACTTTATTATCATTCTGCATATACGATCCAATGAAAATGGTTAAATGAAAAATTTCTAATGGGAAAATGATGTTTTTTGGGAACTAGCTCTGGCAACGAAATATATATCATGGCATTAGTTCTGACCTTGATATGTACGGTTGTCCATGAAGATATCAAAAAACCATATTTCACTACCCCCACTAGTTCAATCCTTTACACAAATTAGCCAATAAAAAAATCAATGCTGTACCTAACTGCTTCTTCTGTCTTAATAAGGTATCGTCAAAGGCAGATGAACAATGGCCTCATTTGAATGCATCCACTCACTAGCTGTCATGCATAATGCACTAAATCATAAAGGCCAGAAACACAAATGCTCTTGTTGGAGACTGATTTACAAATAGATTCTAATATTGCTGCGGAACATTCACATGCATAAGGCCGAACTCTTTAAGTGTTGAACTCTTGTCAAAAAACTTGTGAGACAAACAAAGATTCACTGAGTGACTGAATGAGGAATATGGACTTTCTTTACAAAAACCTATAAAGGAAATTGGCAGAACAATAACAAAAATTCTGATTTCTATGCTAAGGCTTAACCAAAGAGAATGAAATTCCAATATCTTAACCTGTAACACATTTCTTGTATTCATGAATGGACTCGGCAAATGTGTATACAAGTTGTGAGAAAGAAAGTAATTTCCGTATCAACTTACTGGAGCTTGTTGTGGCTGAACCTGCACATGAATTTGGTTGGCCAGCGCAGCACTTTCATTCTCAAAGCCACTTTGGTCTGTAGCTGTGACGGGTGAAGGTCCTTGTGATGCCTGAAGTGCACGGAGCCCACTACTTTTGCCTGTATTTACAAATATTTGATATTACTTTTTTAAACAAAAGCCTAAGCCCAACTATTGTTCATACTGGCATATGATCTTAAGACACATGAGAGAAAGTGAAAAAAAGAAACTTGTTTTGTTTATTTTATGGGTTATAAAAACTATTCAGAACAGCTCGTAAATATATTTTTGCTCCTTTAGAACATTAGACACGACTATCTATCTATTATCATCACTCCAGTCCTAATCACAAGAGATGGATCACATATGTATAACCTCGAAACTTCATCATATACATCCTTAACCCATGGGCAATGAGTAAAAAAGAAAGACTCCATTCACTCTGTAATTCTAACCAACTTGAGTATACTGATGCCTTGAGCTTGTCTCCTTCCATGAAGTTTTCATAAAATTAACTGAAATCTGTAACTCATGTTAACTGTAAGATTTAATACCTTAAGCAAGAGAGAATGAAACTCGAGTTAAGAGGGTGTCTTAAACCAAACGCATGACAATGAACTGATATAACAATATGGTCTACAAAGAAAATAATGGAGATACTTACCCGAGCAGTGGTCACGCTTATGGATCATAAAGAGATCCAGGGACGAGAATTGTTTCTTGCATCTCCCACATTGAAATACATCATCCTCATCCAAAGGTACTCCCTCACCTGCAAAATACACAATGCATGTTGTCTTAGAGAAATGATATACAACTTGGGCCAATGATGAATTTGAATCTGGCAGATATCAGTGTTCTATAAATTATGTATCAATAAATATCACAGTGTTCTATAAATCATGTATCAGTGTCAATAACAAAAAAGTAGAGTATACATATATATCAAAATTCTGGGCATCTTACAAGCTCAAAAACTCAGTTGAAAACCAAATAAATTTTTTCTATTCAAATGTTTCCAGAAATCATTAGCACAATAGATAAAGTTAGTTATAATCTATGGGGAAATAGTTAGTAAAATTCACTTATTTTCCCATCTTATACGACTGTCCAGAAGTCTAGGGAAATACTTGAAAAACAGATATCCAACGTGATTACTTACTGATAAAAATGGCCAACAAGATATGTTCACAAAGCAAATTTTCTGGCTTGTATCTAACAATGGTTAATGAAATTGTCTGAAAACTCAATAACCTAACAAAATGCTGAAGGAAAATGATTACTTAAAAACTGGCAAAAATTACTTAAATTGAATACAATAATTAAACATTCTTGGCACTTTTTCAGATAACTCATTTACAAAAACGTTTCTAATAGATTATGAGCGTTACGCAGGCAATAGCTGCAAGATATTTCAGGTACAGAAAATTCATTTACAGTACAACATGCGTCAACTATGATGGGATAACAGTCAGGGCCCAACAGCATAATGGTGTTACTACTGAGTAGGATGGTCAGGTCAAAGTCAGGCTATACACATCACTGCCATACCACATCTGTGGAGCTCAAGTGTAGTACCATCACGCTCTAGGGTTGTACCTTTCATTCAAGGGTCATAATATTGCGCTGAAAGGGTCAAATGGTTAGCAATTGGTGGTTACGATGAAAACTCACTT
>JAUUDZ010205281.1:0-17742 GCA_032361705.1 Panulirus versicolor | reverse complement strand
ATATAAGATAAATAGATACATATACAAGGGCTTGCATGCAACACAGTGATAAATAAATGGAAGACGAACAAACACAAATGCAGGCAATACAGAAACAATTCAACAACTAAGCGCACATTGCATACACTTGGGACCCAACTCAATACCCTCGAGACGAAACCTAAGAGTATATGCCACATACACTTGGAGAAAACGCACGTTGAAGAACACTGAAATTATACTGCAGAAAAACCAACACATCACTGTCAACTCTTGTCAGTTTTTGGCAACACTACAAAATCTACTGACGGTGCTGGCCGTTGGCTAGACACTGAAATGGTTCGCACCACCATACCCAATGGTCGTACCGTCGTGCTCAAGGGTCGTATCGTCCTACTCGTCGTCGCGCAGTCGTGCTCCAGGGTCGTACAGTCGAGCTCAAAGATTATACCATCTTAATCCTGAGTCATACAGCCGTGCTCAAGGGACGTACCATCATGTTCATGAGGTCATAAATCCAAGAAAATACCATCAGAAAGGCGCCATGACTGCAAATACATTAACTAAAACATGTCAGATTGGAAATTGGAACTATACTTTGAAGTAATATGTAGCAAGCAATTTCCAACAGTGCTGCCATTCAGCTACCATGGACGAGGCTATCATTCCACATCCAGCTAATAAACAGATGGCGCTAACTGTACACTTCACACTTGTAAATAAACTTGGTGAATGATGGGGGGTAAATATAAATCTATCGGATTAGAAAGCTAGTTCAACGTCTCAACTTACGTTTTCCTGACGTTGTTATGTCGACTTAGCTTCTGTAACCCAGAGATCTGAACAAATTACTTAGATTTTTCTTTCGTAGCGTTCGCTGTCGATGAACCAAAATGGTGGAGCGGAAATCAGTAGCATTCCTGAGGTTACGGACAACCAGGGATCTGCGGTCGTGGCTTTGTCATCAAATGCTTCCCTCACACTGTCCCAAAGCTTTATTTCAAAAACCTCTTTCTGTGTTGTTGTGGCTTGCTAGCCTTCCCATCCATATTTGTTTGTTTTTTTCATAATCAATACTGTTAATTACACTATTTCTAAGGGACTGAAGAGGGGGAGAACAGAATTAGACGTTAAATTTTCGCGCCTCTAACACTTCGGCATCCATTGCATAACATTATTCCTGTGGTACTTCCCAGTAGGTAGTCTCCACAGATCGTCCACTCCCAATAGCCTCAACAGCATTCTCTGCAGGTCGTCGTCCTCCCCAGCATCAGCATTTATAAAATGTTTGACTATGACATCGCTGCGGGCCTTGTTGATGTAAAGCTAACGTTGTTGCTCAGAAAAGCGGCCGCTGCACAGCCTCGAAGCGATGGCTGCCTCCTGGCCATCATTATTCCAAGCGAATGCACCGGTGGTCAGCACATCACAGGGAGATAATATCTCAAAGACCAATGAACCCTTTCCTCCCAGTTGGTCGGAGTCCATCTGGACTTCATTACGCTTTTCACTGCCATTGTCTCCTGGAACTGAAGAACCGATGAGGCAACTGCCACGGCTTCCTTGTTTTTAAATCTTGCCGGTAACAGCGCCTGCTCTGTGGTGACGGCCATGTTCATCCCATTAGCGGAAACACAAAAAGGATTACAGAGATCTCAAAGGGTTTTGACAGACTGCCAGTTGCCAGATCATACCATTACAACGGAGTTGGTTCTCCTTGTTTAAATTCAGCTAAAGCAGCTACTTCATCGCGCCTTCGGAGACCAATATACGAGAGAGGAATCGGCAATAGTTTAACTTAAATACCTTTACCATACCACTGGTGCCCGCCTATCTATACTTGGTTTGAAAGAAGGGCACGTGACGCTCTGATTTCTAAGCATTCAGGGCAAACAGTGAGGTTACAGAATTTGAGAGAATTTATACAGTCATAGACTAGTCTGTGTGGTTTCTGCAAGCTCAAGAGCGGAAAGTCGTCACGCTGCCGGTGGTCGTCACGCTGCCGAGGTCGTCAAGCCGCCGGAGGTCATTACACCTCAGGAGGTCGTCACACCATGGAAGGTCGTTACACCACAAGAGATCAGAGCGCCGAGGAAGGACGCATAACTCTTTAACCAAAACATACTACATTTGCCACCTTACACATTCAACAATCCTTGAAAATACTCTCCATCTCCTCTTCCCCTTTTCTTTAGCTATCACTGCTTTAATATCTGTTCCTTTCACTAGCACTCCCGTTTGTTCACTTGTTTCCCTCGCACTATTCCCCTCCTCCCTCCTTCCCCTGGTTCGCCCTTTTTCTTCAGCCCTGCACCCTCCTCTTGACGCCCTCTTGAACATCTTGGCACTCACACTCCTTCCCTGCAGGCGCCGCCTTTACACTTTTCTTTTTCACAAGCATTTTAACCTTTTCATCATACCACCCACAAACTTTTCTAGTACACCTACTTCCCACGCAACACACACTTCACCAGCACATGCAAGCACTGCTTCCCTAAAAATCTTATATCCTCGCCCACTCCCTTTATTTATATAACCTTATGCCACTCATAACTCAATTTCTCTTGGCATTTCAGCACACAGGCTTCTCTTTCAAGGTCACTCATATTCACCACTTCTTTTCCACACGTCCGTTCCTCTTTCATTAAAACTACTAAAGACTTTCACACAAGCCCCAACTAGGAAAGGAAATGGAATTCCATCTGCCTGCCCGTCTCAGCACGTTCACGTCCAACAACCTCTCCTGTGCATGCTTGTTAGTTATCACCTAATCCAATAAGACCCATTGAACCCCAGCCCCACTCACTCACGTTAATTTATGGACGTCCCTTTTTTTCTAACCCAGTATTTCTAATCACCATTCTTTTTTCAGTATATCTATCTATCGACGTATGTTTGTTACGTCCAGCTATTCTGAAGCCTGATCACTGATCACAGTTCTGTTTACAGCCAGTCAGCCAATAACAGATCACCTATATGATAAGCAGGCTTGCCTCCAGTGATGGTTTTCATATAATTGCTAACTACGTTAGTTAATTTCTGAATCGACTTAGTTGCCCTTTTTTTTCAATATTATTGTTAAACTGACAATCCTGTGCAACTTTATCTACAGCAAGGGGCAGTGAAGAAAAAAGGGGCATAGGCTTCATTATTATTGCACAAATCATAGGCTTCATTATCATTGACAACAGATCAAAGGTTTCATCATTGTCGAAAAAAGGTCAAAGGTTTTACCACGACTGAAAAATGTCAGACTATGATTACTGAACAAAAGGTCAAAGGATATATACTATCTCATCTGCAGTTGTTTTTAATGTTTTTGGATACAACGTATCAGGACATACAATTCTATTTTTCATTACTTTAAAATGCTGACGGTATATCTTACGAGGAATTCAAACAGCAGCAGAGCACCAAGTCCCTTTAAGGGCATCTGTTATTATGGAAGGTATCAGATACTCACAGATTTCTCTGGTAAGATCAGAAAGGCATGCAGATAATTCCAACAGGAAAAACTGAAAACTGACTGTGTTACTAAGTAAGCGCAAATGATGATAGTCGTGAACTTGAAGCGAAATTTTTATCAAAGCTATTCCAATATGTATTCATAATACTATTTACAACCACTCTAACTGGTATATTATTATACATTTTAAGAATTCGGTAAAAAAAAAAAAAAGTACTTAGCCTCATTCGAGGTAAAACGCTTGCCCAGACGAATCAAATCTTATGTTGTTTTCTAGATTGAGATCATCAAAGCCTCAATCGTGAATGTCTGTATTAGATCACCTCTTAACCTTCTTTTTTTCTAAGCTAAGTCGATTCAAGTTGTTAAGCCCGCTCTCATTGGATTTGTTTGCCTTTAAAGAAAAATCCTTATTCATCATTATCATTACGAAAGTTGCAAGCCTACACCTTCGCGAGTTACCGTATTAAATATAATCAATTGATCATACATCCTCTTTATGGGATTTCTGTAGCTTCAATGTTTCACTGAAATCTGGATCATGGAAATATAGGACTCTTTTGGAATAATAGATTCCACGACAGACCATACGCTTTTTCGTCGAGTGATGATAACTTTGCCTAAGGTAACTTGCAGTGTAACGAAAATGTTTTAGATTCTTAAGTCTATTAAATAGCGAGTCCGTAAACATTACCTTTCATCCACTGAAAATATTCTCTTTTTTAATGTTTCTTTCCATTCCAAACGGATGCGACTGTGACTAACCTTATTTTATGCGTAAAGAATAATTATAAAGGCAAAATCTACCTTAAGGTCAGACCGTGAACTATAGTCCCTTTCCTATTGTACAAAGAGAGGCCTGACTTTTCTTCATGATTTATTTAATTCTACCGTAAAGTACAAGTCTTATACAATGAATCACAAGTTAAGATGCAACACCAAGACTTATGACAAAGTCTTCCAGAGCACAACATCCTACATATGGCCAAAACTAGAATATGCTTCATAGGTTTGGTCACCGTACCTAAAGGGGCACAGGGAGCCAAAATAGAAAGAATATGTTTCATAGGTTTGGTCACCGCACCTAACAAAGCACAGAGAGCTAAAAGAGAAATTAGTCAAGTTGAGGAAACATAAATGGCACCAAAATTAAGAGAGTTGAGTTACAGGGAGAGGCTAAAAGCCTTATATCTGTCAACCATAAAAGGGAGAAGAGTGAGGGGTAACCTCACCACAACCTTTAAACCTCGCTGATAACGGAGACAGCAAACTGATTTTCAACAGATTTTGAGATGCAAACACCACAGTACATGCCATTAGCAAGAAACATGAAAAAAAAAAGTAAGGAGAAAGAGGACATAGTCAATGCAGAAAGCTAAGTGAAGCTTAAAAAGTTATATGACAAATTCTCCAAGAGATGGGACACCATGAGTGCAGGACTCCCTCCTCGTGCATTACAAACAGTTACAAACTGGTAATAATAATCAACCATGTTACCATCCTGTTGTTTCTTAGTGAGCTTATGAAGGCGAAAAACGAATGAGACACTTGTCTATGTCAGATGACTATAAGTTTCCTGCATAAGACGTGTTGAATGATTTAAACAGTATATGAATCAAACGAGACTACACTTGGAGAAACAGTATCCTATCTAATGATGAGAAAGGATTTCAGACGGTGACACGTCAACATGGCTCAAAAATTGAATAAAATCTGTAAATATGTAGTTTAAGGGCACCTAACAGAGCAGAGGTGATTCAGACTAACGGAATGTTTGGATTCTTTTTCTGTAAGATAATGGTCACAGCGTGAAGGCCTATCAAATACCAGAGAAACTAACAGATTAATATAAAATGTTGGCGAAACACTTGCAGAAATCTACATCAACTTTGAAGCCTCACCTTACTTCGCCTGCTAGCAGATTTATGTATTCAGTGTTGCGGTCGAAATATAATAACGACACTGCCGTCACTCGATACAACCTTGAAATCTCACCTAACTTTCCCCAGGGAACCAGAATCGCCTTAATTTTCAATATTGTCGGCGTCTTCCGACCATAGATCACCGAGTAAACATGGCTGACCAAAAGTGAGGCGGGTTTGTGTGGAGGGAAAACCACATAGCGCTCAAACCCCCGAGCGACCAAAAATTTCAGACAAAAACAAGCAGTTTTTCCAATGACATCAAAATGAAGTAAACTTCGATTGCTAGGGAAAGTTAAGTAGTTTCTGTAAGTTCTGGTGTATTACATAAGTATATACAAAATATGATCATAGTCCTCGCCACTTACTCTTATTTTGATGTATTTCTTTGTCATCATATCTCATCGCCACCCTTTTAAACCCCTTTTAATGTGTTTTCTTACACTTCCATACATTATTTTCGTAGTGCATTTAAATAAATATTCATCTAAAAATAAAAAATCAATTACATTCAGATGAGAACTTAAAAATGACGTTCAGCGAAACAAGAAGTCGAAGCCTAGCGTTACTCACGCATTCTCAACCATCGAAATAACGTTAGAAAACAATCAAAGTAAGGGGTCCAGATTTTATGTATAAAACAGAAAGATGTTCTTAATGCAATACAGTAGGAAAATTATAGAAATATGTGACAGAAATCAGTTTTCCTATGATCATCTATCATGACATGCTAATGATATGGCACAACAAAAGTAGAGTGAAGGACACACAAGCATCAACTGGCTTGGGGTCATTGAAATAGCTAAAGTCACCTCCACTTACCAGTTCATTTTGTCGTCTTCTACAGGCTACTACTAGTACACGTCCTTTGTGATTGGACATTGAGCAAATGTTGTTTCCTCATCATGCGTACAATGACGGTCTTTACGTCACCATTGTGCAACTTTCCAGTCTAGATGATAATGTCCTCGTCATGATGGCTCTTCCTCACACACACCCACTCACAGTCAATTTTCTTTGAGTCAGAATACTCATATTATCAAGCTGGAATGTAAACACAGATCAGATCTTTTTAAGCTCCACGATAAAACAGAAACGGATCAAACTATTCTCCTTCCTTGAGCGCCTGCCTCACGCGTTGGGCTTGCAAGCTACGTCAAAGAGATCCAGGAGATTCCACTGCAGCAGGAGGAGGGGCGTGGGTGTGGTCGTCGTGTGGGTGCAGACAGCTCTACTGTATCACCCGCCTCACCACTGCCGCCCGGGAGGACCTGCCTTCCTCACTCCCACCTTACTAGGGCTTCCCTCGGTCCACAGGTCGACGCAGGCAGCCCTCAATCCTCATCTCCCACAACCAAGGCGAAGATAAATCACATATAACATGACTAAAATGATGTACATCATGATATAGAGAATATCCACTTTTATATTTTGAATCTTCGGACCAACTTCGCTTGATTGGGTGACATCAGTGGAATCGATGAAAGGAAAGGTTGGATAGAGAAGACCCAGTAGTGGTTGGAGCTTAACACTTGATTGGATCTGCTACCAAGGAGAGTCAGTCACCAGAGCTAGCTAGGAGGGGGAACCGCCATCGCTGCAGATGTCATCACTGTAATGATGGTGTCACTAACGACATGTTTGCAGTGACGAGAAGACTACGTAAATCTTGAACCGCAGGTCCCCTCCAGATGGTCACTGAATGAGAATGGTGGGTAGTCACCGTCCTCATGACGCGATCGTCTCAAACCTCCTTCCTCATAACACGAACACCTGTAATTCTTTCTTCCCCCGACTCGATCATCAATCATTCCTTACTTCTCGTGATACATCCAAGACACAACTGTCGTGTCCCTGTATTAAACGCAGCTGCTACATTTCAGCACAGTTTGAAGGAACTAAAGAAACCTGCGTAATTAACTATCTATACACATTTCGAGGAGGTAGTTTTACGAACGTGTGTATATGTGTATGAATGCTATCAGTATATCATTTGTATTGCCTTGTCTCTTAAAACTGTTATATTTACCTTGTTTTTAATCCTATGTGAGTACAGAGACACCGACACAGCTAAAACCAGGTATCCAATTATCGACTAACCCTGAGGGGAGGATGAATACTTGGGTTAAATGTGGGTAGAATGCCAGGTAGAATGCCGCGCCTAGGATTCCAACCCATGTAGGCACGCGCTGACTCATGGTCAATAACACATCACGGATGCGTTTCTGTGTAAATAGATTAGCAGATAATAAGACCTAAATATAAATTAAGGCATTCTGACTGAGGGACATATGAACCTTTTTACACAGGATTCCTTAAAGAGCATAGCGGGCCATCACTTTAACTGTAAGAGTGATGAAAGCAATGAAGGGTATTACCACAGCAGGAAAAGTCCAGAGGAGAGCTAATAGAACGCCGCAGAAGGCGGGGTAGAAGTTTCTATACCTGACGTGACATATCAAGGAAAGGTGGCCCACGGTGGGGTGGAGTATGTCAGTAAGATATGTAATAGTAATGGGGAAGTATGTTAACAGGTTTTCACATGGGGAAGCATAAGGTGACGTGTGTGCATATGACAGACGAGTCGTCGACTCAACCTCCTCATCAGAGTTCGTCAATTGAAGAGTTCGTCAGCTTAATTCGTTTACTGATACAGTATCGTCAGGAGTTTTCACGGGGTCCTTTCCCCCATATATACACGAGAAAAAAAAATCGTCAATCAGTTCTCTTCTCCCAGCCTCCATGCACGTGGTAAATTCCTGTAATAGTTGGGTTACATAGCGATTCAGGGTCTTCCAAAAATAAGATTGACTTCCTTTATAAACCGACCGCACGCGCACAATCTGGGTCAATCGCATTACCGCCGCTGTGATCAAGCCCGAAGCTCGCTGCCCGTGGAGGCGAAATAAACTTCACCGGGTTCAGATGAGATTACAAGTATGTTGTATTCCTGACTATAAATATATTACCAGTTTTATGCGCCACAAAACACCGACTTTTTTATGTGTGCATGAGAATGTATATAATACTGATGACACTTTGTTAAACTCCTTTTCATATTCATTCGCACATAATCTCAAGTTCGTATGTACCTTTGATAGTAAATTACGGAGGCAAGTCGAGACGACGTATGGGAAAACCGATTGTAGGTGAGATCAGGTTACGTCCGGGTTAAATTACTAACGGTTTTCAGGTTAAGCTACTTTTCTTATTAATGACAAGACCTTTGATTTTATGCTAGGTTTTTTTAGGTTATGCTTGCTTACGTATAACATGCACTATGATTTTCGTGATCCAAAACTCATGCTTGTGGGCAGTATCTTTCAGTATCATGCACCAGATGGGTTCACAATGATAGATGTACGTACATCTACTTCATGCCAGATGTAACCAACAGCCACACCATCTTTCCTGAGGACTTGGTAATGACTGAGCCTTTTTATACCTGATGTAAATTATCGCTGATTAGTTATCAAATACCAGTAATGACTTAAAACTTTGATAATGATCATGTACTGGGTAATTTGATCGATTCGTTAGTCAAGTATTGGAGTAAGCCACAACTCACTGTAAACAATGTTATAAAATATCGAAAGCTATACAAGGTCGATATAAACGCTATTTGGTGCCTGAGACCCCGGTAGGCTGGACGGACGCCTTCCAATATGCTTGTTGGGTGATTCTCCGCACGCCTGACCCAGCCGAGCGATACCGCTTCCTTCTCTTAGACTATGGCAGCCAAGCGCAGCTTTCATTCTGCGTCGTACTACAGTTCGAGATGTAGAACAGGACTTTCATCTGAGGACCCATCAGTAATGGACCTCTGAGTGATGCAGGCAGCGGTGAGAAAACTGCTGTGACCCCCCCGCTGATTGAGAAGAGACGCCAAGATGGCTAGCGAAGCTACCAGAAATTATCGTACATCGCGGAAGTGTCCGTTAATAGCTACACACGGGAACATCAGGAGCTTCTTAACATCCGCTAACTGTTGCGCCCTACTCAGGCAAGATGGTGAGCGTCTTCAGAATGATGCAAAATGATCTTGCGTCATATATCAAAATACCTGGTCATCCACAGTAACTCATACTGCGACACTGAGGCCCCGCAGCGTCGGAACACCCCCAAGGAACATCCAGCTCAGCACAAGCGAGTACTCAGCTACGTCACAACTCGACGAATAACTCTCACGATGCTCTTAAAGTAGCTACGGAGAGGATGCTGGCCATAATCAAGACACCGGATATAAATTACTCGACTCACAGTGGTAGAGCGACTAACCTGTCTTAAGTCTTCTCTTACCACTGGATAAACGATGGTTAGACAGTAGCACCTGGCGAACGCTTACGAATCCTTAGCAATCCTATGCAGGAGTGCTGGACGAGGTCACTCTCCAAAGCTTGAGACTGTAGGATACAGCTGGATTATGGTAGGCTTCAGGTGAAGGCTGAGGTCTGTGCCTATCAGCGAGCAACATGGTGGAAGTGCCTAACGACTACCTCTCAAAAACTGCCCCGCGGACCTACCCCCAGGGCGAGGACGCATGCCACAGTGTATTACCCCTAAGGAAGTTACGGCAGACTTGGCCGCCGGCCAGTCTCCACAACTCCTCATTTTCTAAGACGATATCCGCAGTCTTAGAGAAATGCGAAGAATAACAAAAGAAGGCGGAAGCTTTAGATCCATTCAGTTATCATCCAAGGAAATCACAATTCGAAAAAAATAAATAAATATAAAGTTCTGGTCTGCTATCGACGTCCATTTAATTGTTTACCATTTCATTAGTGAGAATGTGGGAGTATAGCCAGAGGCAGGAAGTGTAATAGGTGACGTGCGAGTGTGTGGAGAGAGGTTAGGGGGAGGCGGGAAGAGGAAGCCTTTTCAGTGATGGCACCTTTACCATACTATCAAGCCAGTGTCAACCTATTGCCTCCCTACCTCAGCTGGTTAGTTGGTTGTTTGGGCTTTAGGCCTATCAAGTGCCACAATAATCAAGGCCGTCAACGTAAGATACATCCATCAACCGAAAAATCTTTAACACCTTCAGATGTTGAAGGTAATTCTAAGACCACATACGCTCTCACTATGCATGTGGCCCATGCCCTACCTCACCAGCACGTACAAGTCTCTGTGTTGAATTCTTCTCATGTTCTAACATTCGATGTTCTCACTCTGACTGCCTTCACATGCACTGAGAATGCCTCAGCCATGGCTCAATGAATTATCCTTTAACTTTGAAGGCAACGTTGGCCCCCGTTTTGACAGTTTAAACTATCACTCTTAAGTTTCAATTTCAGTTCTTTTTTAAACTAAATGAAAACACTTTGCAAACATGTCACACAAGCTCAAGTAAATACACATTTCTTTCTAAGATAATGGTTGCATTAATTCTTATATACTCAAACGTTTTCTCGTTGAAAAAATACTCAAAACTCGACCGAATGGATTTATACCAACTCGAGATGAGAATTTTGTTTACAGTGAAGCAATTCATCGCATCGTACACAAGACACGCATCCATCTAGGAAACCACTATACGACCGTTACACACGGGCAGCCCTGAATCTGTAATCCCAAGAACAGACTGTCATTGACAAGAACATGTAACAGCATATCTTTACAGACACACACACACGTTTCTGTCATATAAAGATGAGAAGCGAAAGAAGAAGAATTTTGATATGTCTGCTGTGTGCAAGACAATGTGAAGGCATCCTTAGCAATTTACTCCTACGCCAACAAAATGGTGTAGCACTCTTACGTGAGTTGGTATTTGCAGCTCTAAGCTGCTGCTGCTTTCGTGTGCACCCCATAATCATCCTGTAAGCCGTGGCACAAAAGGGATCACAGAGACCATAAAGGGTCTCTGTGAAACAGCCTCATCACTTGGTGTGTAGGCTGTTTAAATATTTAGGCCTATTGATTGCTAGGGATGTAAAGGCCTTCAAACGTTGTTATAACCACCAATCGAAAAATCCTGGGCACCTTAAGGCGTTTGAAATAATCTAGGGCCATACACGCTTTTACTGCATGCACGGCCCATAATGTTCCTCATCTTGGTTGGTTATTTGGCCTTCAGGCCAAACAACAGGCTGGGTAACTAATTAAGGCCGTTAACGTCGACCCATAATCAACCTAAAATCAGAAGAATAATGATACGGACATACATGTTCCAACCGCATGCATGGCTCTTGTCCTCTGCTAAACTTGAAAAAGAAAATGCTAAAAAATGCCAATATTTTGAACAGCAAAAACAATACTAATTGTATCCCAAGCCAAAGGGATCCTAAAGGGCATGATTCATGAGAAACTCATGAAAAACTTGCCTTCGAGACGATGCACTCTAGTACACTGCGAGTAAATAAATGTTGGACATGAGTTCTGTAAATCGTGATAATAATACGAAAAAACTCATGAATTTAATCTCAAGAATTATAGTGTCTATGAAAAGTGCCCTCCTTCCTGGCAGAAAATCCTACCCCATTTTTTCATGTTCTATTTTTTTTTGCTGAGCGTAAACTCGTTGTTTTTCTTTAAAATAAAATAAAGATACATTCACATGAGATTGAATCTGAGTCTGTATAAGGGAGTAGCAAAAAGAAACATTTCAAAATGATGCTTCCTGTTTGATCAACCGGGTCGGCCGCCAGTGCATGTAGGCCATACGAGATGCTGTGGAAACTTCGCCGTCTCGAAACACTCTAGTAACCCAACTTGTTGGACAAGTGGTTGTTAATGGCACCACCTCTAAGTCTATTGCAGAGTTCAGAAGTTTTAATGAATCACTTGAAGTTTCGCCACTCCCCAAGCGTTTTTCTAGGTAGTGTCAAATTGAGAGTGTAAAACCTAACCTTACCTAGAAAAACGCTGGGGGCGAATATTCAGGTGATAGTGTTTTGTGACGTGGAATGTTTTCATAACTGATCTACCGTTTCCAGCAGCCTATTCATCTGACTTATGTTCTCCTGTGATATGATGCTTTAAAACATTATGGTATTCATCGTGGTTGAGCAAGAAGAATGTAAATAATAGGAATAGAAATAATGCGCAAATTGGCACTCCACAAGACAAACGTTTAAATACCCTTAAATTATATTTCTTTCCACTGTTGACAATTGTACGTGCTCTCTGTCCCTGCCTTCGAATTTTCTATAGGATCCATCTTTCTTTTTCCTAGAATTTTCATTAGTGGCAACATTTCACAATATGGGGCTTGCGAGCCATGGAAGGCCGTTATTAATTCAAAGGTATGTAACGATGAAGACACTCCCAAATTTAAATAAAAGAAAACGTGGGAGCCCGGGAGCGGTGACTGACTATCCTGTCGATTTGTCTTTTATCATCATTGATTTAAAGATCATAGGCTCTTTATCAATACCTATTCGATACCATTAAAAGCGAGACATTATACAGATAAACTAAAGACAATAACTTATAAAGTTAAAAAGAAACAGCATTAAAATACTATAACTTTTTTGCAGCTAAAAGGGTCTGCATACTGGAGCTAAATTATTAAAGACAGAAACAAGTTTGAATTTAACGTAAATCGTAACATTTTGTCGTACCCGAGGGACGTAGGACGTAGGCGTTAGAGGCCCTTAGCTGCAGAACACTTGTGTCTGTAAATGACAGGCGCACTTGGCCGACACCAACTGATGATCTACTGAAGCGACGCCTCGCTGTATGGGTTATGATTTGCCTGAAGGAATGACTCTTCTCTGGCTAGAGGAACGAATCTTCCTCCATCTCTCTCTTCCTGCCAGGTTGGAATCAAAAGAAGCCATCACCTCTCTTCAACCATCCCTTTTTGGTCAGTCGCAATGTCGCTGCCTCGCTCCGTTTAACACCCATTCTTTCGACCATCGCTTCTGTAAGCTTTTTTTTTTTGCATGAATGCCAGGTACTAAGGCCTGGATCCATGGCGAGCGTTTGACTGTCGCTTTCCATAGGTTCTGTGTAGAGACCAATCACAGAAGGATTTTCCGTAATGATACCACCATCTCTCCCTGAACTTTCGGCCCCTGTCAAGTCTACATTACATCCGAAGTCAAATTAACCTCCTCCGATAATTTTCCCTACAATCTATACCTTTTTTTCTCTCTTTATATCCGAGATAAATACGATAAGGGCGTATTTTTCTCCTATGCCATGTTAGCTTGTGTTGAGGAGGTTGTAATACTGGTGACACGTAAAATCAAGGAACTATAAGAAGTCCTTCCAGAGGGACGACTTAAACTGACGACAATAATCCATGACAACAGTGGAAGGTCCATACACACAACCGACAGATCCAACCCTGAACAAAGCACTGGAATGAATTCTGACAGGATAAAGGGAGCAGTTACAACCATCCAAAGGATATCTATAGCTTTCACAGGGACATACATGATTAAAGGTAAAAGCCAAAGGGATCTTAGAGAAAACCTTGAAACCATGGAGATTATAAAAGGAGTAGTCTTGCAGGTGGGGAATAGAGTAGCGTTCTAGACGCGGTGACTTTACGTTCGGTACCATGCGTACAGGGAAGACCCAGCAGCTGTCTGAGGGATGATTCAGCATGTTATCCAATTTCGACCCCAGAACCCTCGAAGAAGACCTAGTGGTTTTCCAAATTTTTGGAAGTCTAATGGTGTTGATATGGTGTATGGTGGAATGCTTCATAGCGGTAGTGCTCACTGCCGGCTCAATAATGTCGGGAAATTCCGCCAAGGAGACGGTAAAAGGACTTTGATGATTGCTGGACAACGAAGGGAAATGTAAGGAACTTAGGTCACCGACGAGAGCGACGCGAACTTCGCAGCGGAGGGTTTGGGTTTCCTCTTAAGATTATATTGTTATCTACGACATACAGTTGATAATATGTTGATTAGGATAGTCTAGCAATATGGGTGAAAGTACAAGAAGAGAGGGAGAGACGAAGGGTGTTAGATAAAACTGTTTTTGCGATGTTTCACATGACGTCAGGGGAATGATATTTGATCGTATGTAAATGGACAATTGATTAGTGTTCCAAACAGGGAGGATTTTCCACTTGTATTACCCCGCCGTTTATACTATGTATTACAAAGTCTAAACTATGAAAAACACACATATAAACACATCCCTAACTTATGGCGGAAAGGTGCTAAATCGTGAAACAGTCCCAAAAGGGATGGTGAACAACTGGGTTAGATGTGACTAGCAGAACAAGTGGTTAGGAATTCTAACCACTGCACTGTGGGTTGAGATGCACCAGGGAATATATCATGCCTCAGGAATTAACTTCAGTATTTAAAGTGAAGAATACATTGGCGCCCTTAGTAATAAGAAAGTTTTTGCTCGTTTTGGCACAGTGGGCAATTGATGGTGATGTAATTCACCCATTCAAGAACGGAGTTAAAACTATTGTAAGAGAAAAGAATGCTGTATGAAGGAACTTCTGTTTCAGATGTTATACAGTATTCCTGGATTAATCTTATTAATGAATAAAAATCTAGCTTGTCCTACAGTCTACCGTTAAGTGAAGACGGACATTTAGGCATTCGAAATTATACAACATAATAATCTTCAATCCATCTGTGAATATCTGCCATCCTAATTATGCATAAAGCCACAACCATAATATATTTCTCTACCAAACAGTGCAAGACTCGTTCCAAAACTTATAATTGTAAACTAATGCAGCAAACAGCCGAACTAGCGTACGTTGTTGACAAGCGGTAATTGTGGTTAAAAAGGAATTCGGTGCTTAGATTTCGATAATGAAGCATGACAATAAGGCAATAAATCCTACAGTATGTATGATATGGCATGAATGTTCATGTAAATGTGTTTTATGATATATATTCTACAAACAGTGTGCCTTGCCGTGCTCGAAACCCCAGTACGTAATTTTCATACAGTCTCTTCGTAAAACATTACGAGTATTTATCATCTTTTATTTTGTAATTTACACTTATTTCACCCTCTTTATCTTCATCACACGAAACAACTATCATTACCAAACGATATCTCAGTATCAAAATTCTATCAAAGGTGTTTGACTGGATAAATAAATTTTGTTATTTTTTCCGTACTAAGTTATCTTGCTGAAGGTAGCGTAACCGATGCATATTGCGTCCGTGACTGTAGTGAGACATTTACTGGAATTTAACACCGCGTAAATATGAAGTAAGTTCACCCAAGAAGTAGCTAAGACCAATGTTTACAGACTCCACTTGTATCATATAACACTATTATAAGGGAAAAAGTGTGTATAGTTAGCCATTAGTCTATAAATGAAGGAAGAAACGTCAGGCCTGGCTTTGCTGGGCGAGCTGAAGCTCTCGCCTGGCACAGCAGTTGCTGGTCGGCAGTAGTTTCTCAGACTGGCCAGCAAATTTTTTCCTGGATCATTTATGATGAAAATTATGTTAGGTTTTTGCATTATTTACTGAACTCTTGTAAGGTTAGGTTATGGAGGTGCGATGCTATGCATGATGTGTTTGTGGTGGGCGAAGCTGAACTAGATTTTGACTTCCATTTCATGTATAATTATATTAAATATTTAGTGGCCATCACGTTCGCAAATAACCTGGAGTTTCACTCTGTAATTTTGTCATATTTCATCTCTGTATAAAGGATAAGGGTGCCACTTTTGCAATTTCCCTGTGCCAGTTTTTTTCTTTAATGTAACTATGATTATATGCTTGAAATGAGATATGCTGAAGGAGAATGGCAAAAGGTAAATTATCATCTTATTGCTTCAACGGAAATACCTTTGGAGTATCAGTAATTCTGTCATGTAACTACTATAACAAAAAGATGGAAGTGGGGAGGGCTTTGATGATCAGGGAAAATTTAGGATTCCTTTACCTAAAGTAGGGGGAACACTTATAAATCAACGTGACCTTTGAAATCTTTATCTAACTTTTTCCAGCAGCCTAGATTTACCTTAATTTAGATGTTAAGCAGGGAAATGTTTGAGAGCTGTAACCTCATTTATCGGAGAATCTGATAAAATTTCTTATGGAATGGCATGAATTATTGTTGTAAGTAAATTAAGATAAGGTAGTGTAAATGGGATAATTCTTCATAAAATAATAATTACTGAGACGATACTGACATGGACTATTAAGATCAGACAGAGATTTGGTGGAGTTGTTTACAAAAGTAGGTGAAGCATTGGCTGACATCAATCAAACTGATGTAAAAGCCTGACTATCACTCCTTCACTCAACCTTCTTGGACACTATCTGCTTCAATTTTTGCCATATACTGTTCCAGAGATTTCAGTTGAACCTTCAGTTCTTCTCCCTTTACATTTAACTTCAGCATTCTCGCCACCATCCAAACCAAACTTCAATCATCCTCAACTTTTATGCTGACTGATATTACTCTGTGATCTCGCATCGTTTTCAAAAACTAGGTCTTGCCTTTATTTACATTTAACATTTTCTTCTCATTATACATATACACAAAAAGATGTTTCTATTTCAATCCTAATGCCAGAACAGTCGAACTTCATCTACAAGTGGTTACACCATGAGCAAGAAGTTACCTTTGTTTTAAGGCTGTATAATCATCAGTGGATGGAAGGGAGTAGTCTCATTAAGATTCTTGTGGCTTCAAAGGAGTCCATTTCCATGTTTCTGCATGAAGTGAAGCCTCGAAGCTGCAGGAGCCCCATGAAAATGGTCCTGGATCTGCATAATAAAAAAGATAATGGACTATAATCAGTGATGGTGTGTGGAAAAAACTGTCAAATTTCTTCATTAGTCAAAGGCTCTGGGAAAAATTTTAAAATTTTGAAATGCCAAAATACATGTTTTTATGAGACTGTTTTTATATCTTCTGATGTTGAAGTGACAAGTGAGACCTTTGGCAAAGTTGGCAAAGAGAAGATGGGAATAAATAGAGTTCTTTTCTTTTGTTACACACAGCTGATCCATTCTCTGACATTTCTTATTGTTTTCCTTCATAGAGTGAAGCAAAAACTGGGTAAAACAAGTTAATGCCAAAGCTGCTAGTTGGCTAAGCAAAAACTGGGTGAAACAAGTTAGTGGCAAAGCTGCCAGCTGGCCAAGCTTACAAAGCCCACCCTTAGTTTTGTCATGTAATGAAATGTAATTAAACTCATTTACACCACTAAAAGTTTATTCTGAAATTGAATTAACAATTATGACAAGTTTCCTAAAAGGGGAAGGGCTTTGAATGTAAGGGGCAAATAATGTAAATATATAAAAACATATATAATTATATAAAAATGAACAAGACCCATGAAACTATATGTAATTTTTCTTGGGGGTTGAGATTAATTAATTTTTTTATACTTTGTCGCTGCCTCCCGCATTAGCGAGGTAGCACAAGGAAACAGACGAAAGAATGGCCCAACCCACCCACATACACATGTATATACAT
>JAUUDZ010205170.1:0-17744 GCA_032361705.1 Panulirus versicolor | reverse complement strand
CTTCTTCTGTTTCCCCTTTTAGAAAGTTAAAATACAAGGAGGGGAGGGTTTCTAGCCCCCTGCTCCCGTCTCCTTTAATCACCTTCTACGACACACAAGGAATGTGTGGGAAGTATTGTCTCTCCCCTATCCCCAGGGATAGGGGAGGGGATTTTTTAATGCCATACTGACATTAAAAAATCTTAGCTATTAACCAATCTCTCCAGCCACTTTGCTATACTTACACAAGGATGTCACTGTCACCTTTCTTCTGACCAATCTACTTGCTAAGATTCACTTTGCATATCTCCCTGACCCAAACACCCTATATTCTATGTCTGTTTTGAAGTAAGGCTACCAAAACTGGACACAATACTCAAGATGGGGGAGGCACAGGAAATTGTAAAGGGTGAGATTTATTTCCGTAAAGTTAAATTCTGTGAATCCAAGATGTTTTTGCCTTTTTTATGGCTTCTTTTCAATGCTTACTTAACTTCATGTCATTAGAGATTATTACACATTCTTGTCATAATTACCTTTTGCATCTCAATAGAATTCATACTGCAGCTTGCCTTCTTGCATTTACCCAGCCCAGCAGTCTGTCTTTGTTGGTTTGAAGGTACAGACATTCAGTTTCTGATGTGCATTTATTTCTCATCTTAGTATCATCTGCCCATTATGGTATCTTACAACAGAGCCCATTATCAACATCATTGATATATTTGAAAAAGAGAATTGGCCTCAAAAATGGTCTTTGCGGCACCCCACTTCTTACAGGGAGCTACATGTTATTAGTGGACTGAACCAGTGCATATAAAGCAGCCTGGGGAAACCACAGAAATGTCTGTGGGGCCTGGTTGTAGATAGAAAGATGTCATTTCAGTGCATTACACATGACAGTAAGTAAATGGATGGAGCAAAAGAGTCCTTTTTATTCATCTGTTCCTGGTGTTTCCTTGTTAGCACAGAAAATAGTGGGAAAGTATGAGACAGTGTTCTGTCTGTGGTTGATTTTCTCATTGAATTCTATTTGGATATTGTCAAGCAAGTTTAAGTAAAACCCATATCAAGAGCTACTGGAAAAGGAGTCTTCCCATTTAACTTATAGGTTTGATAAAACTTTCCACTATAATTGAATCCCGTTCTTTACAAATTTCTGCTAATTAGTCAGAAAGTCTTTCATCTACAACTAGTGTCAGTACAAAGGGCCTAGAAACGAAGCCAACTGTTAATTTTTTCACAAAGCTTATCCTTAATTTCCATAAAAATCGTACTATGAACAGCTATAGCATTTTTCAGCAAAGGATGAAAGTGAGATTTAACTAAGAGGAAGACTCATCCACAAACTTTGTTTCCCCTATCACTCTGAAACAGAGTGTACCTGGTATTGCATATTTGGAAAGGACATCTTTGTTTCTAATATCTAATCAAGATTCAGAGACACTGCTCATTTTGTAATTTCCTACCAATGCAAATGTCTCTGACTCAATTTATTTGTTTGTATAAGGCATGCATGATCTTAGAATATCTGATGTTTGACTGACACTTGTTGCCTGCTCCACACACATTGCATTTTTTTTTACCAAAATGCACATGTAGATTTACTGAAGAGCCTAATACATGTGTTGCTGCAGTAGAAAATGCAGTGCATTGAAGTTTAAAGAGGCAAATTTTATGTATGTGTCAGTCATGACTTTTTCATATCTTATATGTGTGTGAAACTGCAACTCTTACTTTGTGAAATTAGCAATGATATGTACTGTACTTTGCACTATATATTACATGAATATTGCAAAATTTTCTTTGGTACAGTTGTATGGTATTGTGATGCTTTACATAGACTGTAACTATTCTCTCACATAATTACCAATATCCCTTGGGATAGGGAAGAAATACTTCTCATGTATTCCTTGCATGTCATAGAGGGTGATTAGAATAGGCAGTAGTGGGGGCTGGAACCCTTTCCTTCTTGAATCTCAATTTCTAGAATAAGAATAGAGGGAAGAGCCAAGCAGTGAGTGCTCACCCTCCTTGAAGGCTCAGCCTTAGGAATTTGAATGTGTTTGGATGAAACCAAGATGAGAAGAAAGGAGAGACAGGTAGTATGTCTGGAGATAGGAACCTGGATATTCTGAAATTGAGTGAAACTAAGCCCAGGGGGAAAGGGGGAAGAATAATTTTGGAATGTTAGGGGTTAGTGTGAGGGCAAGAGCAAAGGAAGAGGCAGCACTACTGCTCAAGAAGGAGTTGTGGGAAAGTGTGGGAGTGTAAGGAAGTGAGCTCCAAATTGGTGTGGGTAAAAATAAAAGTGGATTACAAGAGATGGGTGATTATTAGTGCTTATGCACTTATTCCTGAGAAGTCAGACAAAGAGAGGTAAGTGTTATTGGAGCAGCTGATAGGATGTGTCAGCAGTTTTGATATGAGAGATCGGATATTAGCAACGGGTGATTTGAATGTGAAAGTAGGTAATGTGGCAGTTGAGGGTATAATGGGGGGCATGGGGTATATAGTGATGTAGATAGAAATGGTGAGCAGCTTGTGAATTTCTTTGATGTAAAAGGACTGGTGACTGGAAGTATATAATTTTAAAAAACAAGTATACATAAGTATGCATGGAATAGGAAAGATGATAAGTGTGCATAATTGGATTATACACTAATGGTTTGGCATGCTAAAGAAAGACTCTTGGATGTGAATGCACTGAGATTGGCTGCTGGTGGGATGTCTGATCTTCACCTGATGGAGGCGAGGGTGAAGATTTGTAGAGGCTTTTGAGAAAGAGGAAAGGATATGATTGAAAAATGGATGGTGAAAGAAAGTGAGTTTGGAAAAGAGTTTTGTGTAAAGAGATACCAGGAAAGATTAATTGTAGAGTAGCAAAAGTTAAATGAAATGAGGGTAGTGAGTAATAAATGGGAGGTATTTAGGGAAGCAGGTCTGGTACATGTAAGAGAAAAATGTGGTATGTGAAAGTTGGGATGTGGGCAGGTGAGAAACAGTAGTGAGTGGTGGGATGATGAAGTTAAGTTGCTAGTGAAAGAGAAAAGAGAGGAGTATGGGCTTTACTTACAGGAAAGGAGTGCTAGTGAATGGGAGATGTTCAAAGGAAAGTGGCAGGAGGTTCAGATGAAGGTGCAGGTGCTGTAAAAAAGGGCAAATGAGAGGATGTGCAAGTGAAAACAAACTTTAGGAAGGATTAGAAAATGTTTTGCAAGGAGGTTGATAGCATAAGAAAAAAAGAGAACAAATGAGAACATTTGTGAAAGGGACAAATGGGGAGGTGGTAACAGGAAGAGATGAGGTGAAGAGGAGAGGGAGTAAATACTTTGAAGGACTTTTTAATGTGTTTGATGATAAGGTAGCAGATGTAGGATGACTGGGTCAGGGAGGTGTACAAAATGAGTTGTGGCAAGTGGTAAGTAAGAGAGAGGTGTGGTAGTAAGATGAGAATGTAAGAGAGAGCTGCAGAAGGTGTCCTGAAATGGTTTGGACAAATGGAGAAGATGAGGGAAGGATGACTCAGGGTATATGTGTCAGGTGTAGAATGAACAGGGAAAAGCGAGAAACCATGGAGTGAGGATGGAGTGAAAGGTGCTTGAAGGCTCAGGGTCTGAACCTATGGGAGGGTGTGAGGTGTGCAAAGGATTGAACAAATTGGAGTGATAAGGTTTATAGGGGATGAAATGCTCTAAATGGAGTGAGCTAGGGTATGTGAAGCAGTTGGGGAAACCATGGAAAGGTCTGTGGGGCTTAGTTGTGGTGAGCATATGAAGCCTTTTCTTCATGTTTCTGGTGCTACATTGCTAACATAGGAAATAGCATGTATCTATTAAAAGATTACAGAGTAATATATATACACATCATAGTACATATGAAGCACTTATTTCAACATGTTAATGTATCTTTTTCAGCTAGGTCTATTGTTTGTCAACTTGGTGCCACATATAGAATTTCTGCTGATAGGAATGTATTTTTTTTCACATTATTTACTACTCCAGATGGACAAGCATCTGTTTATATCCAGAAATATGTGTACTGCATATGTGGTGTGTATTATACAAACTCCCTAGCCAGTGTTGATAAAATGAGATATATCTTGGTAACATGGATTTTAGAAATGACATACCAACCAGCCATAGCATTGGCAGTGTTATAGTTCAAATCCAAGCCTTCATTTGCAGTGAAACAATCATCTCTTGGTATAAAAACATGACATGCACTTGTTCAGTTATATGTGGGAATTCCTCATGTGTCTCTTCCCTACAACTCCAAGGGCAGAGATGGTCAGAGTACAGTAGTTTCAAGGAAGTGAAACAAGTCCCTTGGACAAAAACGAGTGAGTTGATGAGAGTTAGTGTGATAGAATAGGGTCAAATTCTTACTCAGAGTAGTGAGTTCTAGTTAGGAATGCTGGAGGCACACCAGTTATGTTGAGAGAGTGTCTCTTCCTAAAGTGTGAGTCAAGCAATTACAGAGTGTGCCAGAGGCAGACTGAGGCCAGAGCCCTATGGTGTTTTCACAGATGGGCAACAGTTACCACCTTCAGTTTCCACAAGGAGTCTCGCTGAGCACCAGCTCTCTCTTCAGATATTCTTCTTGACCCACATGCAGGTAAGCTGAAATTAGTCCCATCACAGCATACTCGTAAGTACTCCTGAAGTGTGACAAGTGGAATAATTACAGTGTTGCTTGATTAACGAAGTACTAGTGTTATAAGATTTGTGTGTTCATATGTTCTGTTCATTAGGATATGTCTGGCAGGCATATTCTATGTTTTTTCATTCAAGTTCTCTTTTTTGTTCTTTGCTGTAAGGATGTGTACTTTGAAAGAATGTCTTCATTTCTACTGTGAATTTTCATAATTCTAGAATTGCATACATGCCAGAATTTAAAACTGTTTTTTCTTCTAACACATCCCTAATTGATGAGCATAATCAATAATTGATATTTTGGACTGCTGAAGGGTTTTACTGGGTCATCATCTGTCCATTATACTTAATTGTTAGGTCAAGTATGAATATTCACACACTTAGTAACATCTTGACAGATATGTTTAGCACACCTTGCAAGTGGTGTGATATGGAGTGAGGATGATCCTGCATACCTTTTGCTGTCCTTTTCCTAGTAGCCCCTGTTGTGTGATGGATGGTGAGATGGAACTAGTTGGGGTAGAATAGGTGCATTTGGGAAGAAAAATGGTTGAGTAGGTGTTCTTGAGACAAGGCACAGGGAATCCAGTTGTCTTGAATCTTTAAAGAATACCGAGACAAAAACTGGTGGATTTTATGACAGTGCTGCGGGCTTCCTTCTAGCTTACTTTACTATCCAGAGTGACCCTAGGAAGCTTTGTGGACCAAACAACTTGGAGGGGACTGGTCAAGGAAGACAAGGTTGGATGGGAGACTGGTAGTGACAAGGTCAATGGTGCCCAAGCACTTGAGGCTGCTAAGGATGTTCTGGGGAGTTGTGTAACTGGGAAAGGTGTTGTCAACACTAATTCCAATTGTATAGTTGTTAAGGAGGTACATCCAGTTGTGGACCTGTTATAAGGATGAGGAAGTAAATGGATCCCACTTCTGTAACCTTTTTGATGCCACAGGTGAGATTCTGGAAGTGGAGATGCCCCTTGGATGCGTACAGCCTCATGATGCCCCTTGGAAGCATACAGCCTCATGGTGCTTAACGAGAAACTACGAGGTATCATGAACTGTATATGGCCTCTTCTGGGGATTATGTTGCTGGTCTTATGTTTAAATGCTTTTGGAAGATGACGAAAGAGATTGTAGAAGCACTGGTAACACAAGTGTCATAAGATATCAATATGTACAGGGAAGTGCTTATGGGTGAGCCGCAAATACAATAGTTGCTGCTGATAAGGGAGCAAGAATTGAGGTAGGAGTGTCATGATGCTGCTGCAGGAGCACTTAGGTGAGTCATTTCCTGGTCTTGTGGTGTTGCCGAAGGAGGGAAAAGACGTTGCTCCATGGTCAAATGGTTGTACTACAGGAAGGAAGTATTACTGAGGTTTTATATTTATGTTAGAGAAGGGAGAAAATATTGCATTGGACCCATAGTAACACTGCAGGAGAGTTGTTGTTGAGGTGCTGTGGCTATGTTGCAGGTGCTACAGAAGGAAGAAGGGATTGCTGAAGGTCTGCAGGAGGAAGAAGGCATTGCCAGTGTTCCATGGTTGTGTTGCAGGAGGGAAGAGACATTGTTGAGATACCTTGGTAATGGTTCAGTAGGGAAACATTGCTAGGTCCATAGTTGTAGTAAAGGAGGGAAAAGATATTGCTGAAGTTACATATAGTGCTGCTGCTGAAGGGAAATAGCAGAGCATAGGTCACTTGGCTCAAGATGTTTTGAAGCAGAAATATATGCCTTGATGTCTTAGGTGACTGACTCTCATAGTTGCAGAGCCCAGGAATAAGGCTTAAGGAGCTATGAATGTGGGTCATTCATTCCAGGATGTGAATTTTGGAATCATGTAAGAAAAGCAGTAATATGATGCTGTATAAAGGTGTGAATTATGATTTGTAGTGATGCATCATGTGAGGTTGGGTCCTTCACATCAAAGGAAAGGACTTAGAGTGTTGTAAGGTGGGCATTGCTTCATACTATTTGGTTGCCATGTCCCTCTTTGCATGGAACAACCAGTTCAATCTCACCTGAATAGTCTTTGTGTTACTATATTGTGTTACTCTATATGTAAATTTAACTCAATATATCCCTTTGTGTTGTAGAAGTTGACTGTTGACTAAGAGGGGAAAGAGCTGCTGTAACCCCCCCTTTCTTGTATGTTAATTTCCAAAAAATAGAACAGAAGTAAGGGGTGCTCATCCCCCTTGAAGACTCAAGCTGGGGTGTCTTAATGTATTTGGATGTACACATGATAAGAAAGGAGAGATAGGTAGCATATGTGAGGAAAGAAACCTAAGTATTTTGACATTAAGTAAAACAAAACTAATGGGTAAAGGGGAAAAATGGTTTGGGAAAATGTCTCTGTGGTAAACTCAGGGGTTGGTCTGAGGGCAAAAGCTAAAAAAGGGGTAGCACTATTGCTCAAACAAGAGTTGTGAGAATATGTGTGAGTGTCGGGAATTGAATTCCAGTCTGATGTGGGTAAAAGTGAAGTGGAGCACAACTGATTTGTGATTATTAGTGTTTATGCACTTGGTCATGAGAAGGAAGAATATGAGAGACAAGTGTTTTGAGAGAAGCTGAGTAAGTGTGTCAGCAGTTTTGATGCACGAGATTGGGTAGTGGTGATGGACAATGTAAATGGGAAACTGAATTATGAGGCACTTGAGGATATAATTGGAGGGCACAGGTTATTCAGTAACATGAAAAGAAATGGAGAACAGCTTATGGGGTTGTGAGCTGAAAAAGGGCTGGTGATTAGGAATACCTAGTTTATAAAGAGGAACATACACAAGTATACCTGTGAGTCCATGGGGAAAATGAAACACGATTAGTTCCCAAGTGCACTTTCGTGTAATAATCACACCATCAGGGGAGACACAAGAGAGAAATATAACAGTCAGTTGCTATACATCGAAGTGACGAAGATAGGACGCCATTTGGTAAACATGCGATTGTCCAAGACGAAAGTGCACTTGGGAACTTATCGTGTTTCATTTTCCCCATGGACTTACAGGAATATCTTAATCATGCGCAAAATTGTGTTCCTTTCCATATACAAGTATATACACAAGTATATACACAAGTAGGAAGATGGTAAGCAGGCATTATTGGATTATGTACTTATTGATAAGCATGCAAGAGTGACTCTTGGATGTGAATGTGTTAAGAGGTGTAGCTGGTGGGATGTCTGATCATTACCTAGTGGAGATGGGGGTGAAAGTTTGTAAAGGTTGTCAGAAAAGATGAAAAATATGGGTGAGAAATGGGTAGTGAAAGTAAGTGATTTTAGAAATGAGATGTAATATGAAGAAATGCCATAAGTGAATGAGTGTAAAATGGCAAAAGTTAAGAAAGCTGGGGGAGTAGGAGTGGTTGAGGAGTGGAAGCTATTTGGGGAAGCAATGTAGCCTGTGCAAGAGAAGTGTATGGCAAGTAGAAGATGGGAGGTGGGCAAGTGAGAAAGGTTGGCGAGTGCTGGGATGACAAAGTAAAATTACTATTCAAAGTAGAGGTCTATGGGCATTACTTAACAGGGAAGGAGTGCTAATAATTGGGGGATGTAGGAAAAAAAGTGGCAGGAGGGCAAGAGGAATGTGCAGGGGTTGAAAAATAGGGCACACAAGAACTGTGGTGAGTGAGTATCAGGAAAATCTAGGGAGAGTAAGATATGGTGAGGAGATAGAGTTAGTATTTTGAAGGATTGTTGAATGTGTGTCAGATGCAAGGTTTTTGGGTTGGGGAGGTATGCAGATTGAGAGAGTTTGGGTTGGGGAGGTATGCAGAGTGAAAGAATTATGGAAAGTGGTTTGTGAAGAGAGTAAAAAATGGTGAAAGCCCTGTGTAAGGTGAAATGTGGCAAGGCAGCTGGAGTATTGCAGTTGAATTTCTAAAGAAAGTTCATTAACATCCTTTTGGTGAGGTTCTCATATATTTTTGTTTGATTGCATTATGAAACATTTCACTGCATTATTGTAGGTTTAATTACTTTGATTTTTCCGTGTTATTACTATTTTAGGCTTAGTACATTTTACTTTCATTCCTTTATTTTGTTACTGTACTCAATTACTATATCATTCAATGTATCCTTCCCTTCTTTCTAGACTGTTTAGTTCCAGTTCTTTCAGACTTTTATAATACCCTCAATTTTATTTGTAAATTGCTTTCAGTTCTCCTGAGAATTAATATCCAGTTTTTTATTGGCAACCATATAGCACAACCATATTTAGTTTTGCTCCTTCAATAAACTGAACATTTTTATCATATGGTTTTTCTCTCTCACACTCATCACCTTAATCACAACTACACCTTTTATGAACTTCAAACTCCAGCTATTCATATACTTATTATCTAGATCAGGGGTAGATAAACCTGGGAATATAACCAAAGGTGGCACACAAAGAGATTCTTTGTTGCACAAAGAGGAATTTTACATGTGGCAATGGCAATGATAATGATTAAAAGAGCTTTTTTTATTTACAGTTGCTGTTTTATTAGTGTTGATATACCAGATTTATGTAACGTAATGTAGATGATATAAAACAACCTTAACAAATGTATGTTAAACTTATGATATTGCACGTTACATTTGAAAAAAAAAAATAGTGGTATGTGTTGATGGTCCTGTGAGTAAGAGTGGTATGCAAGTAGCAACACATTACTCACCCTTCTTCTAGATCTTTAAGATTTTCTTTACTTTCGATCCTTTTATTGTAATTTTGTAGTGAGCTACCATTACTTTTTTTTGTTGTTCCTTCACTTATTTGTTCAAAACTTTCTCCTCAACATGATCACACACAAACCTCTTGTCACCAAATTCCTACTCCCATCCCTATTTCCTAGATGAACTCCATAGCTTCCCCTCCTTTATTTCACAGGTCCCCACCAATTTCACACGAGGATGCCATCTTCAGCCTTTTAATCAATTAGCCTGACGTACTGCAGCCATACTGATGCAACAAAAGTTCCTCTCTGTAACACCATGTACTACTACCCATGGGTATACCTCTGACCTCATCTCTGGCCAGAACCTTCCCCACCAGCACCAGATGTCCAACCACCTAAAGCTTATGCATCACTCATGAACAGTGTTCCCTGCAGATAAAACGGGGTGTTGTAGGAATACATTTCTTGCGTCTCCAAATTTTTTCTTATCTGCAACCATCGTCTTGTGATGATGGCAAGACTGGTATTTACATCTTAGAGGAAGGACCTGATGCCTTGCAAATCTTACTCTTTTAAGAATACCTCCTCCCTCATGCAACACAACCATGGACTGTTGGCAAAGCCTCCAGCCCCTCTTGCAGCATGACCCAGAGACCTGTCCTGCATTAATGCCATAAGACCAGGAAACAACTGATCTCCCTGCATCAGGACCACAGGATTCCTCCCACACCTCTCTTTCTGCCCCTGCACCAGCAGTAACAACTATTCTAGCAGCCTGCCAGTATGCTCCAGCTCCCTGTACATTGATAAAGCTGGTGTTACTAAACTCCCCTTTCATGTGGTTACACTGTGAGGGAGAGATTACCATCAATGAAACTGTATCAAAGTCAGTACATGGAGTACAGTCTCGTCAAGGAACATCTCACTCCTAGAGGATCCATGATTTTCTTACTTCTAGTTGAAGCACTGCAGTGCTGCCTCACAGTAGCAAGAACCCCATTAAAAATGTCCTGGGGTTGCATAATGCCATAGCTCTCTCTCAATCATATTCCAAATGAGACAAAGACAAACATCTCACTAGTGCATTCCAGTTTCATACTACAGAATTTCTAAAACATCCCTATTACTATGACCTTGCTGAGGTCTATCAACTTGAAGTAGAAGAAAAGTTTACAAAGAGGTTTGTACTTACATTGTCTGTGAAAACAGAGGGTATCTCCGAAAGCTGGCTGTGCACCGCAGGAGCACAAGAGACAGCATTGCACTTATTCATTTGTCTTATTCCTCTTCTTGTACATCCAGTTATATCATACATCTTCACAATTAACATACCATCCACTATCTATTCCACAATAATGGTTCCCTGCTATTTGAGTTGAATACCACAAACCCATCTTTCTTCTACCTTGCATACTGCCATACATATAAATCTAAGTCTAATGTTATGCAATATTTGAATTAGGATGTCTCATTTATGGCACACATTAATGTACAGAATTATCTGTAAAATATATTGTCCAAAACTTCATAACAAAAATCTAGTTATGTATCTCTTTATTCAAGACTGAAATTTCTAAATTACTATGCAAACAGCTTTTGCATGTGACTGACTGGGGAACACTGTACATGACCATACCAATTTAACAGTCTATCCTCCAAGTGCCATTCTAATTATCTTATTCCACTTTTTATCTTTGCCCACACTCCTTTACTGTATCTCCTCTGATTTAAGTTATGTTAAGTAGGATGTATGTATCTATTATATTTAACCAATTCAGAGCTCTAAGACAATGCATCAGAGCTGAGAAAAGTATCTATATTGTTATACAAGCTTTTTATTCTTTCCAGATTTGCATTGTCTCTTGAACCATGAGAGAATCTCTGGGAACCTCAGGGGTTATAAATCTCAGCCTTCTTGTAAGGGAGATGCCTCTAACCCCTTGCTAACCATCTAGTTAAAATTAGTGACCCATTGATGCAGCCCAGGTCTGCATCTCAGCCAATCAGCAACCTTCACTTAGGTATGTCATTACCTTGCTGGCTGTTGGTACCAACCTGCCTTATAATTCTCATGATCCCAGATGTTCAACTCTGGATATTTTTTTTTTATATTTTAGCTTCTTCCATCCTAACATGAACAAGTATCTTTTTCTGATTCAGTTGGCATGTGGTGTATTTGTGTAGTTGAGTTGACTTGTGTATATACTAATGTTACTATGGAAGAAAGGGCATTACCTACAGGGAAAGAAGGTGGGTGACTGAGAGAGGTGCAAAAGGAAGCAGCAGGAGGTCAAAAGGAAGGTGAACAGGCTGAAAAATATGACAACTCAGAGTTAGTGTAAGAGAGTATCGGCAAATTTTAGGGAGAATAATATGTCTTGGAAAGAGTTGAGCATTGTGAGATCATGAGAACTAATAGGAACATTAAGGAAGGGTGCAAATAGGTAAGTGATAATGGGCAAGGAAGAGGTGAAGATGAGGAGGAGTGAGCTTTTTGAGAGACTGTTGAATGTGTTAGATGATTTGCTGGCAGATGTGGGGTGTTTGGGTTATGGAAGTACGTTAAGCAAGAGTGTCAAGGAATGTGGTTGGGTGAGAAGAGGTGATGAAAGCCTTACATAGATGAAGCATGGCAAGGTGGCTGGAATAGATGGGGTTGCATTTGAATTTCTGGAGAAAGAAGAAAAAGAGGAGTAGTGTTGTTGAATGTCTAGTTCATTATATGTATGGCCCAAAGTGAGGTGTCACTGTACACAGAAAAGGAAGACAAAAGTGTATGTTCAAATCACAGGTGTACAAGTTTGTTTAGTATACGAGCAAGTTGCAAGGGAGAGTGGTGATAGAGAGGGTGGTGGCATGAACAGAACACTAGACAAGGGAGGGAGAGTATGGTTTCACAAATAGTAGAGGATGTGTTGATTTGAAAAATTTGTGTCAGAAATTCTTAGAGAAACAGAAGAGTTTGTATGTAGCTTTTATGGATCTGGAGAAACTATATGTTTGGGTTGATAAAGATGCTTTATGTAAGGTGTAATGATTATATAGTGTTGGAGAAAAGCTACCAGAAATAGTGAAGAGCTTTAATCGAGAGAGTCAGGCTTGTGTGGGAGTAACAAAAGTGAGTGAGCTTGGAACAGAAGTTTGTGTGGAGAGATAAGAAAGATTAAGTGTAGCAAAAAGTGAGAGTAAATGAAGTTAGGGGAATGGGTGAGGAGTAGGTTTTTAGGGAAGCAGTACCGGCATACCAAAGAATTGTGTGGCATGTCAAAGATAGGAGGTAGGTAGTAAGTGGAGAGATGACAAAGTTGCTTGTAATGGAGAAAAGAGAGGTGTATTGGCATTATTTGGAGGGAAGCAGTGTGATTAATGTAAAAAAGAGTGTATATAAGAATTGGGGTTAGTGAGTTTCAGCAAATTTCTGGAAGAAGAAAATGTTTTTGAAGTTGGTTAGTAGTGTGAGAAAACAAAACAGATGGGAACATCAATGGAGAAAAAAAAAAAGAAGTAGTAATGGGAAGAGATGAAGGGAAGAGGAGATGGAATGAGTACTTTGAAGGATTGTTGATGATAGGATGGCAGAATTGGGATGTTTGGGTCAGGGAGGTATGCAAACTGAGGGGTAATAGCAAGTGTTTTGGTGAAAAGAGAAGAGGTAGTGACAGCCTTATGCAAGGTGAAGTTTAATTAGGTAGTTGGAGTGGATGGCATTATGGCTGAATTTCTTAAGAAAGGGGGTGACATTGTTATCGATTGTTCAGTTAAGATTTTCAATGTATGCATGAGTTGTATGAGAATTGGTAGAATGTCTGTATTGAGCCTTCGTATAAGTGCAAGGGAGCAAAGGTGAATGTCTGCAGTGCAGAGATGAAGTTTATTCAGTGTACCCGACAAGTGCACGAGAAAGACATGACTAAGAGGGTGGAGGCTTGCACAGAGCATCAGATTGGAGAGGGACAATGTTGTTTCAGGGATGGTTATGGATGTGTGGATCAGGTGTTTGCTTTAAAGAATTTATGTGAGAAATACTTAAGGAAACAGAAGGATTTGTATGTGGGATTTATGGATCTGGAGAAAGCAAATGATAGGGTTGATAGAGATACTTTGTGGATGGAGTTACAAATATATGGTGTGGGAGTAATGATATTAGAAGCAGGGAGGAGATTTACTAAGAGAGTAAGGTGTGTGTGTGAGTTGGTAAAGAGGAGAATGAGTGGTTCCAGGTGAGGGTGGTATGTGATGTCACCAAGACTGTTTAATATTTCTATGGATGGGGTGATGAGGGAGATGATTGAGAGGGTTAAGGAGAAAGGTAGGTCTGCAGTCCCTCAGGGATGGTGGGGAGTTGAGTCAGTTACTTTCTATAGATGACAAGTTGCTGATGGCAGATTTTAGTGGGAAACTGCAGAAGCTGGCTTCTGAATTTGGGAGTGTGTTGGAGATAATTGAGAGTAAAAATGAATAAAAGCAAGTTTATTAGGCTTTGCAGTGCAGACTTGGAGGAATGAAGTGTCTTAGATACCCAAGAGTGGATATGGCAGCAAATGGAACCATGGGAGCAGAAGTGTCATAAGGAGAATGAGAGGGTGCATGTTTTAGGGACATTGAGGAATGTGTTGAAAGAGAGGTAACTACACCCAGCAGTGTTGCACAGAAGCAAGGCTTGGCCTCTAGATAAGAATGTACAAAGGATAATGAATATGTTTGAGATGAAATGTCTGAGAACAGTATGAGCATGAGGCAGGCTGATTGAATAAGAAATGATAGGGTAAGAGATAAGTATGAGAGGTTAGTTAGGGTGTGAGTTTGAATGGAGAAAGCTTAAAGCAATTAAGTGTTTTAGATACCTGAGAGTGGACATAGCAGCAAATGGGACCATAAAAGTTGAAGTGAGTCATGGGGTGGATTTCAGGGTGAAGGTTCTGGGAGTACTGAAGAATGTGTGGAAAGGGAGATCATTAACTGGAAGGACAAAAATGGATATATTTAAAGGTAAAGTATTCCCAATGACATTATGTGGATGACAGGCATGGGATATAGGTAAGGCTGTGCAGAGGAGGGTGGATATGTTGAAAATAAAATTTTTGAGGACAATATGTGGTGTGTGTGAGGTGGCTTGATTGAGTAAGTATTGAAAGGGTAAGAGAGGGGTGTGGTAACAAGAAGAGACTGGTAGAGAGAGCTGGAGAGTGTGCCGAAATGGTTTGGATATATGAAAAGAATGAATGAGGAAAGGTTTACAAAGAGAATATATGTGTCAAGAGGTGGAGGGAACAAAGAGAACAGGGAAACCAAATTGGAGATGGAAGGATGAAGTGAAAAAGATTTTCAACAGTCAAGGCCTGAACATGTTGGAGGGTGAAAGGTGTGCATGGGATAGAGTGAATTGAAATGATGTGGTATACAGGGGTCAAAGTGCTGTCAGTGGACTGAACCAGGGCATGTGAAGTATTCAGAGTAAACCAAGGAAAATTCTGTGGGGTCTGGGTGTGGATAGGAAGCTGTGGGTTTAGTGCATTACACATGACAGTTAGAGAATGGATGTGAATGGATGCCTGCCTTTCTTCATCTGTTCCTGGTGCTACTTCACTAGCACAGGAAATGGCAGTCAAGTATAAAAAACTATTTTGATTCATTCTTGAAAGATTACAGCTACAGAATTATGGAGACTGCAGAGGAATGCATCTGTTTTATTCAGGAAGCTTAAAACCTCTCTCAGCAAAATCTCTTACTGAATGAAATTAATTTGTTGGCCAAACCTTACCTGTATATCAGAGCTCATGATTTTAGGAAAGGTAGGCTCCTCTTTAACCTTTCTGAGGAACCTTTCCTTGGAGAAAATCAGGAACAGAAGTCTTTGGCATATTCTAATCCATTCATCAATAATACTTTACTCTAGATGTTGAGGACCAACCTTGTCTGGTGCCGAGATTTCCAGCTTCGGAACAGATGGCCCCTAGCGTGACACAAGGTGATTCTTAAAGTGGGTTCTTGTTTTACTTTATCCTCATTTTGGTGAGTTTCTCTCTAACCCTCCTCCTCCATGCTAATATGCTCTGAAGTCTCAGGGAACACACTAATTCGAGGATGAAATGTAGGTACTAAATTTAGTATGAAAAGCTGTTTCTCTCCTGTGTGATGTCCTGCAAGCAATTTTTCCAGGTTGTTATTTCCAGCCATACCTTCCCCTCTTTTTCAGAAAATCTTCCCCATAACCAATGGTAATTACCCTCGAGTTGATGTGTGTTCCAAGAATCATGAGCTAGGTTATCACCCCCAGGCCAAGCTAGCAAGTTGCTGGCACCAAACTGTTAGTCAGTACGAGGTGAGACTTATTTATGTAACCAGAAGGCAGGGGTTAAGAGATTTCTAATCCTTATAGCTCATAGAGATTCTTTTAGGGCTCACAGGACACCTTCTTGAAGAGAAATATATTTTTGTACTCTGAAACTTCATTTCTTTTACGTACTTAGTAAATGAGGATGGTGAATTGAAATTCTTATACATTGGTTTAACAAAAATCCAGCAAGTCTGAAATGACAGGCTATGTTGTAACAAGGTGGTACTGTGCACCAGAAATAATGCTTAATTGGATGCACTATAATCAACAGGATATATGTTCTGTGGTGTGCATAACAGCAGTGCTTCTCACAGAAAAAATGCTTTTCATGGTGCTGATCACTGTTAAGGTGATTATCATAAGAATAGAGTAAAATAAAGGAGACCAGCATTGCAAGAAAAAACAGAAAAATGATAAGTAATCATCAAAGAATAAAGTTAACTGTGTAACAAGATAGTGATAGATCGTAAACTTTAACTGAAACTCCGTATTTGTTCCATACACATTGAAAATGTTCATATAACATTATGGTGACCATAAATAAGTTCTCACAAAAATCACATATGTTGAACTTGTCACTTTCATAGATGTTTAACTCTGGAGAGTATTTGCTTTGTATATATAAAGCATGTGTCTGTGATGTTGTGGTGACCATAAATTCATTTTCTATTAACTGTCTTGTTATAATCTTACTTTTTTTTCAGCTGTATCACTAATTATAGCACCATACCTATTTTGTGTAATCAGCCCTCATAGGTAGTAGTTGGTAGTCAGCCAACGACCAGTTCTACCCGCCTGGGTATCGGGAGGGTTAGTGATGGCTGCATAGTGAAGCAGCACTTCAGTGGTTTTCAAGTTGCACTCCTCTGACCCAGGTAGCTGTCTTTTCTTTTTGTATCACCCACACATGGACTACTGGCATTCTGTCCACAAACATATAATCTCTCCTTGTCATACGTAACACTTGACCACACTTAACTCACATAGCTTATTCCTTGTAACTTTTCATAGATTCCCCTGCACTATGTACTAGCCTTGCCTTTTGGCTAAATGTTAGGAGCAGTAGACAGAAGTAGTAGGTAGGAACATTTATGCAGGAGCATTAGGCAGAAACATTAGTAGGTAGTAGGTAGGGGCATCAGGTAGAAGTAGTTGGTAGGAACATTAGGTACTGTGCTAGAGTTGCCCTCTGCCATTGGCCTGTTAAGAGTGAGGCTTAAAGGCTAAGAAATGGTACTGGAGTTCACTATTTATGGAGACTCTATTGACATGGCCACCCCCTTGAGGGAGTTCTAGTTGGAACAGGCATCAGAGATAGATTAGTGTTTGTAAAATTATAGTTGTTTAGAACTGATGCTGTTTACCTCTGAGAAACACTGTGCTGGCTTTGCTTTTCACCAGTGGCCTGTCAAGGGCGAGGCACTAAAGGCTAAGAAGAGGCAATGGAGTCCACTAGTTATGTCGAAGAGTAAAGGAGATGAGCGATTGAGGGTGATGGCTTTGAATGTTAATGGAATGACTGGTGAGAGTAAAAGGAGTGAGAGATGAAAGCAAAGTCTGGGAAAAAGGGAGTGGAGATGGAGTGTGGTGGTGAGTTATGATGGAATGTGACAAACCAGTTTGTGGATGATATTGTGTTGTTTGTTGAGAGTGAAGAGGAGTGGCAGAAGATTGTTAGTGTGTTTTATGAGGTGTATATCATAGGACATTGAAGATAAATGCGATTAAAAGTGATGATGTTCAAAAGGAAATAGAGTGAAAGTACAGATTTTGCAGACCTACAGAGTAGAGCAGAAAGAGTGCTATTTATCTATTATACTTTGTTGCTGTCTCCCGTGTTAGTGAGGGAGCGCAAGGAAACAGACCAAAGAATGGCCTAACCCACCCACATACACATGTATATACATAAACATCCACATATGCACATATACATACCTCTACATTTCAACGTATACATATATATACATACACAGACATATACATATATACATATGTACATAATTCTTACTTGCTGTCTTCATTCATTCCCGTTGCCACCCCACCACACATAAAATGACAACCCCTCCCCCTGCACGCGCGTGAGATAGCGCTAGAAAAAGACAACAAAGGCCACATTCGT
>JAUUDZ010204729.1:0-17747 GCA_032361705.1 Panulirus versicolor | reverse complement strand
TGTATCATCAGCGAACAACAACTGACTCACTTCCCAAGCTCTCTCATCCACAACAGACTGCATACTTGCCCCTTTCTCCAAAACTCTTGCATTTATCTCCCTCATAACCCCATCCATAAACAAATTAAACAACCATGGAGATATCACACACCCCTGCCACAAACCGAAAAGCCGACAAATAGACAAAAAAGGCCACAATCATTTGCACTATCTCTAGCTGTCATGTGTAATGCACCGAAACCACAGCTCCCTATCCACATCCAGGTCCCACAGACCCTTCCATGGTTTCCCCAGATGCTTCACATGCCCTGGTTCAGTCCACTGACAGCACATTGACCCCAGTATATCAAATCATTCCAACTTGCTCCATTTCCCTATATCACAGGTTGGTCTTCCTCTCATTGCTGGCATGAGGAAATAAGAATTTGTTTGCTTCTACTAGTAAGGACCAGCAGATGTTGAAATATGGATAAATCCATCAAGATGGGGGGGGGGGACGACGACGACGACGACGACATTGAAGGGCAAATAACTGAGAATAATAATATAATGCAAAAGGCAAAGTTTAAGACTGTGCATGACCACAAAGTGGACAAGATATGAAAATGTAAAAAAAAAAAAAAAAAAAGAAGCATCAGAGGGCAGAGAATCTCTTGAAATCTGAGACATTTGTCCCCAGAAAAAATCAAACCAAGTAATTTGAGTGACACTTTTGTTGATCAAAACAGCACAAATTGGGAGGGATTTTGAATAAATTAATCAAATGTGTTTCGTTGTAGATTGGCCATAAGTCTGTAGGACTGGATGATATAAATGCTTAAGAGAAAGAGACTGGAACAAAATGTTGTATAAAGAAAGTAGCATAATGTTTGTTATATTATTAGCAGAAGTGGCAGTATTAGTAGTAAATGCAGCATCTGCAGTTACACCAGTAATATTTACAGCAGTTGCAACAGGAGCAGTAATGGTAGCACCAGAAGTAGTAGCTTTGGCAGCAGCAATAATAATTGTAACTTAAGTAGTGTTAGTATCGGTATCAAAAGTATCAGCATCAGAAAAGTAGTAGCATTAATAGTAGAAGCAGTAGTAACAGAAGAAGAGGATTAATATGATATTGTATTTGCAGGTTCTTGACTGGTACTTGTCACTTGATTATCCTTGGGATGGATAACCTCCCACCATCACCTACACAAGTTTATAAGACCTTTATTGGAGAAGTTTCTTGGTCAATGGCCCTTGATTGGCTTATCAACAAGCAAATCTTATATGAACTTGTACTCCAGGCTTACAGGTGAAAAATCAGAATATTTTTTAGTTTAGGAATAATGCTGCTGTGATTCTCTCTCTCTCTCTCTATCTCGCTAGTTGTGCAAGTTTCTTTAAACCTTAAGACTTTACCCCATGTAAAAGAACAGAAATGTGTTATATTCTATCTCTGTGCTTAACATTAATCAGTGAACAGTCATTTTGTATGCTACTGAACTTCAAATCTCATACTGAACATTGTATGATATTTCAGAATTGGTGTAAAACTTGCACTTGACCATACACTGATTGGTGGAATAACTGGATGGGCAGAGCTTCAGTCCACTATAGAAGATTACACACGTAACTGGTACTTTGGTCCAGATGCCAGAGTTAATGATCCTAATGCACACTCTAGATCACATTTGTCACCTGACTCACAAGATAGTAAGGCAATGAATTACAAGGAAAACAAATGGCCACAATCGTGGATTGAAGCAGTGAGGATGGAGACAGCAAATCTCTTTTCTTTAGGATACAATGCAGTAAAGGTATGTAGTTTTAGATTGGATAAGTTGTAATATGTAAGAATTAAAGGACAAGTGACACAATTTTTGAAAGCATTATTAAACTTTTAGAGCACTGCAGGGCAGCAAGGATCTTCTCCTTAGCCTTTGGTCCTCATCAATTTGCACACACACACACAAGGTGGTAAAATTTCAGGTAAAATTTCAATATCAACCCTCAAAGTACATGCAAGGAAACTCTGCCTTCTATATTTACTGTTGTCAGTGAAGCAGTTGCTCTACCTGCTCATTAAATTAAGAAAATTTATCTAACTTGTAACACACACACACACACCCGTCTATATGCATACGTGCTCCTGGTAAGGCTCCCACTTTTTTATCAGCATGGCATGGCAAAACCTTACACTAGTCACAGTCATTGCAGATGAAAGGTGAGATGAAGGTTGAGAAAAAAAAAATGCAAGAAGAATTGATCTGAGCTCCTTAGGTATCTGTAAATCTAATTCTTAATAGTGGAAAGGTTATAGGAAGAAGGATAGACAAAAGACAAGAGAATTCTACAGTTTTGCTGTATTAGGAAAGAAGGAAGTATCACAGTGGTCAGTCCTTGTGTGACTGGTCTTCTAAAAGAAGCTAAGTGTAGCAACAGCCAAACTCATGCCACAGGTCCAGATCAAAGGCGCTGCAACACAAAGAGTTCATAACAGCAAGAATCCAAAATATACATATTGAATAGAGAAAGGGAAAAATCCCACCAGATAAAAATAAATGGAGAGAGAGAGAGAGAGAGAGAGAGAGAGAGAGAGCGAGAGAGAGAGAGAGAAATATAGACAGGGACAGATACCTTAAGGGGTTCTTATTTTAATCTGTGTTTATTGAAAAAGTAATAGTAACAGTAAACTTATATTCTTAGGGTGTTCACACATCACATCTGCTGACCCTTGGGGAGGCAGAAATAGCTGTGGGACGACTTGGAAGTGAGACTGTACGTGGGCTATGGGCCTCCCTGGTGGCTGAATTGCTCTACCTCACTAATGATGATGATGAACGATACTCCATACAGGTAACAGGATGAAATTTAAGCCTTATTTGAAAACACCATTAATGATCATTATTTATACCTTACCTTATCTTCCTTCCTCAGGACCTCCTTTTGTGCCCTCTGCCCTCAGAAAGCTTTCCACCTCTCCCAGGCTGAACCACAGGTCAAGAAGTGTGGTGATGTGTGTTTGTGTTTGTAGGTTGAGTGCTGGACAACTGGGTAGGTATTCAGAGTCTTCAGTGTGGAGTTGCATCTTGAGCATGAGGGGTCTTTTGATGTTGAATTGGTGTTTGTGATGGAGAGGTGTAATCAGACTCCACCTGCATGGGATTTCACTATAAGTGAAGAGTTACCTTTGGTAAAGCCTATCATTAAAAAGTTGTTCAGTCCTTCATTGTTCCCCACCATCCACATGAGATTTCACCACAAGTGAAAAGTTACTTTTGGTGAAGCCTATCATTGGAAAGTTGTTCGGTCCCTCATTGTTCACTACCTTCCACTTTATTTTATTGAAATAAATCTGCTGCTCGTCCTTTGGCACTTCCTCTTTCATTATTAAATTAATCTTGAAAAGCACATGACTGCTTCCCCTCAGAGTTGATGTGTTCAGTTTTTAGGTTGTTATGTATCTACCCTCGACAGTACATTGATGCATTTGAACCTGTTACTGTCACTGATGTGCTGGTTCAAAGAGTCCTTTTGAACACACTTTCAGACCATGAATCCCCATCTTTATATCCTCCTACAGATTTTAGTTTCCTGCAGATAACTAATATTTTGTCTTACATGGGTAAAGGTGCTGTTGCCTGTACCATCTTGTGGGTTCTTCTTTTATATTGCTTTTTAAACACTTTCTCTTGATTCATCAGGCCTTCCTAGTACACAAAAGCCATCAGACAAAGTCAATCAGTTTTCCTAAAATTTTCTGAATGAAGGATCCCTTATATCATCATCTATCTTTGTTATGTTCTTCAAACTTTCTGTTGATTAATTTGGACTTCTTGAAAATTCAAAGCTGATAGACAGACTTAGTCACTTTCTCCAATTTCTTTTTTTTATTGAGGGATCCCTTAAACAGCCTTATCTTAAGACAGCTAATGTATCTCTTAGAACCTGAAAGTTTTTCTCACTGGGAGATTAGGAGATTGGGGTACACCCATCATCTGTTTACACCTTTCTTCCTCTTTTTCTTATACATCCTCCAGGAAAATCTTTATGTATTTTTGTTTCTTAATGACTTTTGTCTTGATGCTTCCTTTGCTGTTTGGTTGAATAATATATACAAGCATCCTAATTCAAGTTCCCGGCCATTTCCTAATAATCCATCAATTGAAATATGTCACCATAACACACTGTTTACATTCCTTCCCCCTCCTTCTTTCTAGGTTCCCTGGCACTTTATGTCACAAGAATCTAATGTGTAGTATAAGTTTTGCCCTCTTACCATAAATCAAGTGGCAAACACTTCCATCAGCTTTATCGATTACCATTTTGCAAATGTAAATCATTCAGTTTAAGATTTCTTGCCGTTTTTGCTCTTCTTAGGCTACAGACTTGACCAGAATTAAACAGGTATCCATAATACAGTGGATATCACTTAACAGAAACCTTCATTTCTTAAGAACGTTTCCAGAATTATGTTTCATCTGTCTTTTCAGGCCCAGCCAGGTCTTCTTCGAAATTTAACTATCCAAGCTGCAGATCCTCCTTTAGGATATCCAATCTTCTCCAGCCCTCCTCTGCGCCTGGCTGTTGCCTGGCTTAGTGCTACTTTTGAACAGGTGCATTTAGCAGAACAAAAATAAGAACATCATGAACTTTACTGGATGTTCATGTACAGTAAATGAAAAGTTGACAAAATTGGTTTGCTGAATGTTATTAATTATATCTCATAAACTGAAAAATTTATACTTACAACTTTCTATTAATCTGTGTAGAAAAATAATCTACCAACAGTATATCATGAAATCTATCTTGTAGGATATTATAAGATATATCTGCAAACTGTTGTTACAGCATATCTCTTAAGCACCACCCTTGACGATACTTATTGTTTTTACTGCATACAGTTACACAGATTGTCAGAAAGGCTGTAAAACCACCTAATATTATGTGATAAAAAGCCTAAAAAAAAATATTCAAGAATGATTCTACTTTTGCTACTATACTGGATGTACAGGAAGTGTCACATGTGATAAAAGAATATAAGAAGTTTGAAAAGCTTTGTAAAGTGGCAATGTATGCTCTATTGTTTTATAAGGATTTTATGCTGAATTCAGGGTAACTCATTTAAACTGAGGCAATTTAAAAATAGAATCAGGTGGGTATGTGATTCAGTTTTGTTCTCTGTTTTTCTTTGTGAAGTAAAAAACAAGGGTAGAAAAGGTAAATATTGCTGAAATGGTGTAGAATTAAAGGATTATTTCACATGCCCATGGTCAGGTTCTGTGAAACAATCAGCATGAAACTCACAGACAATTATGAAAAAGGAGGGGCTGGAAATCATTCCCCGCTTCTGTGAGGTAGCGCCAGGAAAACAGACAAGAAGGCCATATTCATTCACACTCAGTCTCTAGCTGTCGTGTGTAATGCATTGAAACCACAGCTCCCTATCCACATCCAGGCCCCACACACCTCTCCATGGTTTACCCCATACGTTTCACATGCCCTGGTTCAGTCCCCTGATGGCACATCAACCCTGGTACACCACATCATTCCAATTCACTTTATTCCTTGCACACCTCTCACCCTCCTGCATGTTCAGGCCCCGATTGCTCAAAATCTTTTTCACTCCACCCTTCCACCTCTAATTTGGTCTCCTGCTTCTCCTTGTTCCCTCCATCTCTGACACATATATCCTCTATGTCAATCTTTCCTCACTTATTCTCCATTATTCATTATTTATGCAATCAAATCACCTCACACCACATATTGTCCTCAAACATTTCACTTCCAACACATCCTCCCTCCTCCATACAACCCTATCTATAGCCCATGCCTCGAAACCATATAATATTGTTAGAACTAGTAACTATTCCTTCAAACATACCCATTTTTACTCTCGAGATAATGTTCTATCCTTCCACACATTCTTCATCTCTCCAAGAACCTTTGCTCCCTCCCCCACCCTGTGATTCACTTCTGCCTCCATGATTCCATTCACTGCTAAGTCCACTCCCAGATATTGTAAACACTTAACTTTCTCCAGTTTTTTTCCATTCAAACTTACATCTCAATTAACTTGTCCCTCAACCCTACTGAACTTAATAATGTTGTTCTTATTCACATTCACTTTCAACTTTCTCCTTTCACACACTTTTCCAAACTCAATTACCAACTTTTGCTATTTCTCACTCAAATCAGCCTCTAGAGCTGTATCATTGGCAAACAACAACTGACTCACTTCTCAGGCCCTATCATCCCCAACCGACTGCATACATGCCCCTCTCTCCAAAACTCTTGCATTTACATCCATAACTACCCCATCCCTAAACAGATTATATTTCTTTTTTCCCCTCATAAATATTCACGATTTCCCACATAAGCTAGGTAGAACAGATGACAGAGCTTTAGAGGGAAAAATCCTCACATGGCTCCAAGTTCAGTTCTTTTATTTGGAAAGTAATACATGATGGGAGGATTTCCAGCCACCCTCTCCTGCCACTCTTAGTCACCTTCTATGACACACAGGGAATATGTGGATGGTGTTATTTCTATCCTATCACCAGGGATAATATATATACATGTTTCACATACATACATACAGTGCCTGTCGATGAAGTAGGTGCAAGGGGGCTCCAGCACAACCATCAAGGATAAAAATGAACTAAAACCATAAAAACTGTGTATTCACCACAAACTAGTACTTTACTGGGTTCCCTTTTCTCTTTATTCACCCCTTGAAATGACCAGGAACTGAATCACCAAGGTTCTGAAGCCATATAGGGTCCATCTTTGCCCAAATTTCACAAATGGCCATCTCTAGCTTCAGTAAGAATGAAGTATCCCTGATATATAATTTCATTTTCATGAGCACCCTCAAGTTTTCTATTGGATTCAAATCTGGTGAATTCCCAAGCTAGTCACTGAAAAGCTCCACCAAACAATCCTTGGGCCAATCAGTGACTTGTTTGGCAATATGTAAGGGAGCTCCATCGTGCATGAACACTTTGGCCTCGCACTTTTTGAATGAATCTGGAAGATGATCACATAGTGGCTTATGTTACTAAACTATATCTGTTTAGAGTTCATTCTTTGGCAACACTACAAGGTCCCAACACCATAATAAGTGAAACAATCCCATATCATAAGTGAAGCAGGGAACCTCACAGTGCTTGCAATGTATTTTGGGGTCAAATGGATCACAGCCTGGTCAACTGTACACTAGCCCACCATGGCAAACTGTCACAGAAAAGGTGGACCCGTCACAGCATAATACACTTTTAAACTTTGCCTTTTTCCACACTACATATTTCTTACAGAAATCAACTTCTGGTGCTTAAGAGTTACGAGTGGTTTGGGACACAGCCCGCAGCTCTAGTACTTAAGGTCTTCGTGTTAGCGGCACTGCTCTGACATTACCAACACATCACTTAAAAGTCTGAGACTTTTTCTTTTAATCAGTTTGCAGTCAAGTGTGGATCTGCATCCATTTGATGTTGAAGAGCATTCAGAGTATTTGCAGAAATTTTTCTGATCTTCCCAGAATGTTTCACATGTGTTGGTGTAGCAGTGCTGCCACTATCATTAAATTTCTTCATGCATTGTTGTATTGATATCAAGCTCATACCAATATTATTGAAGTGCAACAATAGAAGCTATACTGTCATTTACAAGGTGAGTATTTCCAAATACAGTAGGTGGTAGAGGTATGAAAAGGGAAATAACAATGAAAATCCAGGGCATAAGTGGGGAGCACAACAAGACATTCCCAACTCCTATAACAGCTAAAACTACTTCTGAGGCTCATGTGGTATGCTGACACATTACATAGTTGCCACTGCTTGCTAGAAGGCGCCAACTTCACTGGCAGATACTACCATTATTCTAGGTGGAGTAAAGTGATTTGTGTTTGTGTTATTGCTGCAGGACCATTCATACCTACTTCAGTGGTGGGCACTATATATTACACATAAATGTTGTATACAGATAAAACAGTAATTCCTCAGTGGTTATAACAGTGATAAAAAGTAGGAATCTCATTCATGTAGATATGAGTTGCATCAAGTACAAAATTAATTGTATAGCATATGTACAGTATATTCATATGTTGTTCAGTAGTTTTTAAGTATATTTGTGTTAATGTTGTTGTTGTATATATTGAACACAATCTGTCAGACTGAGATTTACTCTTTAAGTTTTGGGATATAGAAATTTTTTTATGTAGTTATGCCTCACAGAATTTTCAAAAGTTAATAACAGATATAGCGAATGGCCTTGTAATTTGCAATTCTTAATCTTGTCTTTGACCATCAATTTCTAGTACCTCTGCTGTACATGGGGCTGGCACAGGAAATAAAAATGTCCATATTTTTGTACAATTCATAGTACACGTTTAAGTGTACCTCTTAATAAAAAAAATCTGAAGTAGCTCACATAAATACTCACATGTACATGTTCACTTCACTATAATGGAGTACTTTGTATATTTATTTGAAATTATAACTTAAAACATATTCTAAGCTCATGTATGAAAAATGTATGTGTAAGACTTGTATTACACTGGTTATTCAATGCTGGTATTTTCTTTCAAACTGTTTTCAAACTGAATTCTTATATCTCTCCTCTTTACAGTTTCCCCTCACCGTAAGGAACTTTTATAATATTTACATTTTGAAAATCATGGTTTTCAAGTTACATCTGAAAGGCAGTCGCTTCATATGTATGACAGCTAAACTTATAGAATTCTCCAATAAATAATTCAGAATTTCATATTAGATCTCTGACATCAGTCTGTATTAAGATGCAAAAAAAGATGGAAGGTATGACATCCTTGACACCATCAAACTTTTGTGGAACATACCTCCCAAGTAAGGTTTAGCTTAATCTAGGAACATGAGATGACAAGGATGCACCTTCCACACAAAATAATCAAAATCCTGACAAATTTACTGCCTAGTTGTAGGACTGAATTTCAAGTCAAAAGAGCTATAAATTCAGTTTCCATCACATCCATTTTGTGTTGCCTGCATTGCATGGCAGACATTTAGGGATCAATTTGTCCCTTGTATTAATTCATCTATCCATCCATAATCTGTCTATTGTCCATTTGTATGTCCATCATCCGTCCACTGTCTATCCATCATCTGTTTATCCACTGTCAAAATCACACTTTAACAACCTTGGTTACAACCTGGAAGTCCTATATCAGATACTTTTTAATCTATATGCATTTATTTTCACTCAGTCTCTAGCTGTCATGTGTAATGTAGTGACACCACAGCTCCCTATTACTATTATTCTTATTATTGTGTTAGGTATACTGCCAACCTGAAAATTAACTTTGTTTAATTATAAAACATATGCATATGTGACTCCACCATCCACAAATCAAATCTTGTGTTATTAGGCTGTCATACACTACAGTCCTCCTAGGAAGGTAAAGTCACATCTCAGTCATTGAGCAGTGTTTAAGAATGCCTTCCCATTTTCAACACTTGCATATTTCTGCTAGTGACTAATTTCCTCTGCCTGCAGTGCTATAAACTCCCTTTAGGGGAAAAAGATTACACCAGACATTTCTTGCCCCCTACTACTCCATTAACTCTAACCCCAAACTCCATTCCACTAGAAATGCACCCATCTGATACTACAACCCAAATTTGCAATAAACTCTTACTGTTATTATGTATCAAAAAAAAATAATCAAAATCACCAACAATCAGAGAGGAAATCCCAGTGATATGTCACCAGAGATTGAGTATCCCTTATCTGAAATACCTAGGGCCAAAAGTGTTTTGAAATTTAGGATATCACAGGATACATGAGATATGTGGAAAAGAGGATGGATGGGAATCAAACGGGTTTGAGCTGAGACATAACTCGAATGATTCAACCTAACTCTGAATTTATATGCTACTAATAAGCAATCATTTTCGTTCACTTATTCACACAGAGAAAAAAAAAACAGCCTAATAGACATAGGTCTGGCGGTGACAATGGTTCGTAACAAACTGGCACCAAACATGGGCAAGTGAGATCAGATGTGGAATTTTTACCCTTGTAATGTCATGTCACCACTCACAAAGTTTCGGATTTTGGAACATTTCTGATCAGGGATGCTTACCTTGTACTGAAAGTCTCCTTCAGCACACACCTAATTACCAAAATTACCACTAACACAAAAATACAAGTAAGGATCAAAGTTAGCAGAAGTTAGCAAAAGTTAAATCAAAAGTTAATCATACACCACTGCAAACAAATGAAAAAGAGGCAAGGACACTACTACATACGCTGAAATCGAACAAAACTGTGAATAACACTGCCTGAAATAGAGTACCGAAGTTACCAATAAACTCTACTCTTATTATGTATCAACAAAACTTAATCAAAATCATCAATAGTCAGAGAGGAAATCCCAGTGATATGTCACTACAGGATGAGTATTCCTTTCCGAAATGCCTAGGCCCAAAAGTGTTTCGGAATTTGGAATATCTGCGAATACATGAGATACGTGGAAAAAAGGAAGGTATGGAAACAAACGGGTTAGAGTTGAGACATACCTCAACGTTTCCACCTGACTCTTAACATATATGTGCTACTGATAAACAATAATAATCTTACTCTTATTCACAGACAGCAAAAAAAAAAAAAAAAAAAAACTAATGCACGTAGGTCTAGCGGTGACAATGGTTCGTAACTAACTGGCGCCAACAGAGCTTCTGAGCCCAGCAAGTGAGGTCAGGTGTGGATTTTTACACTTGTAACCTCGCCACTCACAAAGTTTCGGATTTTGGAGCATTTCGGATTTTGGATTCCCTAGGGATGCTCACCCTGTACTGAATTTCTCCTTAAGCACAAACACCGAATCACCAAGTTTACCAATAACAAAAAAAGACAAGTATTAATCACAGTTAGCAGAAGTTAATTAATCAACATTGCAAACAAATGTGAAAGAGGCAACTCTACTATATACCCTGAAGTCACCAAAACTGTGAACAACACTGCCTGAAATAGAGCACCAAAACTCTCAATGAAATTTACTGTTATCACGAATCACCAAAATTAATCAAAATCACCGATAATCAGAAGGGATATCCCAGTGATATGTCAATACAGGCTGAGTATCCCTTATCCGAAATGCCTAGGACCGGAAGTGTTTCGGAATTTGGAATATTTGTAAATACATGACATATATGGAAAAGATGGTGTGGAAACAAACGGGTTCGAGCTGAGACATACCTGAACGTTTCGACCTGACTGAATTTTTATGCTACTAATAAGCAGTCATTTTCTTACACTTATTCACGCACAGCAAGAAAAAGCAAAAAACACAGTAATACACGTAGGTCTGGCGGTAACAACGGTTCGTAACTAACTGGCGCCAACAGAGCTTCTGAGCCTAGCATGGGCAAGGAAGATCAGGTGTGGAACTTTATACCTGTAATGTCAGGTCGCCACTAAAAAAAAAAAAAAAAAATCGGATTTTGGATTAGGCATGCCCACCCAAGATTACCTCTAACACAAAAATAAAAGTAATAATCACAGTTAGCAGAAATTCATCATCCACCACTGAAAACAAATGTAAAAGAGGCAAGGACACTATTATATACCCTGAAATCCCCAAAACTGTGCGAACAACACTGCCTAAAATAGAGCACTAAAACTCTCAATGAACTATACTGTTATCATAAATCACCAAAAAAATAATCAAAATCATCAATAATCAGAAGGGAAATCCCAGTGATATGTCTCTACAGGTTGAGTATCCCTTATCCGAAATGCCTAGGACCGGAAGTGTTTCGGAATTTGGAATATTTGCAAATACATGAGATATGTGGAAAAGAAGATGGTGTGGAAACAAACGGGTTAGAGCTGAGACACACCTCAAAGTTTCGACCCGACCCTGAATTTATGTGCCACTGATAAGCGATCACTTACACTTACTTACACAGAGCAAGAATAAGCTAAAAACAGCGAGAGTAATAATGCAAGCAGTCTGGCCGTGACAATGGTTTCCAACAAACTGGCGCCAACAGAGGGTCTGAGCCCGGCATTAGCAAGTGAGGTCAGGTGTGGAATTTTCCACCTGTCATGACGCCGCTAAAGATGTTTTGGATCTTTTCAGCATTTCAGATTTCAAAATATTGGATAAGGGATGCTAAACCTATAGTAGCTCTTTCCTTACAACTGGATTTTATAAGTGTAACAGAAAAGACATATCAGAGTTTAGCTTATCTTCTACTGGTTACGGGTTAAGAAGCATGGAATCTTCAGAGGGGGATTTGAGAGACATGGAACCAGTAAGAGGAGGATTAAAAGTGTTCAAGACTGATAGATGGGTGGAATGGCAAATAGGCAAGAGGGAAGACGAAGATGGAGGAAGTGAGAAAGGAAATGGGATAAGAATGAGCATGGTTGGGGAATGGAAAGAGAATGGTGATGACTGAATACGTTTTGGCAGTAGCTGACCAAGTAAGAGGAATGATGGCAGTGGCTTTGTTGCTGATACAGTGGTTATGGAATGACAATGGTGGCTATGGTACCAAGAGCCAGTTGCATAGCTCTAGATCAGAGATTCCCAACCTGAAGTACATGTACCCTCAAGGGTACATTTGCACTTCTCAAGAGGTACATATGGGTCCGAGAGTATAACCATGATGTACACTGCTGTACGATGTACACCATGAGTAATGTACAACGTAAGCAATACAGAACACCCTCGTTACAAATTAGTATAAAGTCCTTATGTAGTCTCTTACAGATTTCATAATGAAATAATTTAGAATCAAAGTAATTTTATTGATTTTTGATCCTTGATTTATAGGGGTATATAGGAACCTGTCAGAACGCCCAAGGGGTACAGAGGAACAAAAAAGTTGGGAACCCTTGGCTTAAAGGATGACAGTGTAAGCTGTAGTAAGTGGTGAAATGGTCTGGCCATATGGAAAGGATAAATAAAGAGGCTTGAGTAAGAAGATATTCCTGTCAGAATTGGAAGGAGCAAAGGGGAGGGAAGAGACTGAGAAGGGAATGGACAGATGGAGTGAAAGAGACTTTGATTTACCATGGCTTAAACAATTATGAGGGTGAGGGGTATGCAAGGGATAGAGTGAATTGGAATGATGTGGTATTCAGGAATGGCATTTGGTTGGCCCAGGGGATATTAAGTGATCAGTGGAAGCCACAGAATAGTTTTTAGGACTTGGCTGTGTATGGGGACTCTGGTGCATCATACATAACTGCTAGAGATTCAGAGTGAGCAAATGAGGCTATTTCTTGTTCCGATTGCTGCCTTACTAATATGGGAAATGGCAAGGGTGAAAAAAAAAAGGATGGGTTATTGGACAGATGCGTGCAGAATAAAACAGAGTGAGTGGTGAAGAGCTTCAAGGATGATATCCTATTGAAAAGATAGTGTTTGATAGGGTACTTATATAGATTGGACTTGTGGACATGGTGGATGTGGAGAAAATTACTTGAATATTCTGATTTGATGATTTGAATAGTAGATTTAGAGGAAGGGTGAAGGTAACTGTAAAGACAAACTGAGTGAGAGCATTATGACAGGTACAGAAATGAGTCAGCATCTTGATGCGAAGAAGAGGCACTGAATCTACTAGGGTTAAACTGCAGGTTGTAGAATTTTGATTATTATTATCCTTGCAAGCAGTTTCACAACAGTGAATTATATTTCAGGTTTTTCTTAAGTCAAATAAAATCAGAAGCATACCATAACCACCGTAAGTTGATGATGAATAAAATGGAAAGATTTCTAAGCCTTACTACCTGTCGTCGAGCAGAAATTCTCTCGCACTTCTCCTCAAGGCCTCATAGTAATACACCAGAGAAAAACTGTTGTGACAACTGCACGAAAATGTAAGTATTACTTTTTCATACCAATTTATCTTCCTGTCTAGGTAGTCTATTTCTGTAAGTGTTGATGGATCAGTTCAGCTTTCCCTATCAACAGCAGGTTTATTCAGGGTTCTGTCCATTTTCCCATGCTTTCCTTTCTTATGTTCCTTCAGTAAATTAATGAACTCTCATGCTGATGGTTATCCTCTGTGCTCCTTAACTTCTTGAATATCTGCTATGTATTTTTATCATCTTTTGTGTGTTTGATCATAAATACTACTGTGACTTGGAAAGATTTCCAAATGGGACAGACATTACCAAGATAGATTTAAGACTACTGAAACTTAATTTTATCTTATATTCTATCCTGGAACTCCTCATAATTTTTCCGTTTCCTTTGATGACTCCAGATTTCCCCAGTGTAACAAATATATCTAGCTCTCTATCTATATCTCTGATGTCCATTCCCTCTGGAAACTCCCTCGAGTGGGTGGCCAAGGCAGAAGAGTCTCCATAACTGGTGAAGTCCAGTGCCACTTCTTATCCATTAGTGCCACACCTTTAACAGGCCAATGGCTGAGGGCAACTCTTGTGCAGTTTTTCCAGAGGCTCTTACCTAATGTTCCTACCGATTATTTGTAACTAATGTTCGTGTTTAATGTTCCTAATACTTCTACCTAATGTGTTTGCCTAAAGCTCCTGCTTAATGTTCCAATCCACTCCTATCTGTTGCTCCTACCATTTTGCCATTAGGCAGGGCTACCACATATTGCTCACCACAGAAAAATCTATTGTTATGAGGAATGAATTGTGTATGTTAGTGCTGCCAAGTATTATGTGCGATGAGGAGATATTTTCTGTTTGTTGGTTGAATGTCGGCAGTCTTCCTATGGGTGAGGCAGAAAATAAAGATGGCTACCTATGTCAGAGGAGTGCAGTTTGATAACAGTGGAAGTGCTGGCTCACTATGCAGCTGTCATTAACCTTCCCAATACCCTGACGGGTAGTACTGGTAATAAACCTTCCTGGTTGGTGATTGCCTACCAAGTAGATATAGGTAGTACAGGTGGTATTACAGTAACAAATAATAAATCTTCAATACCTGATATTAGACATTACACATACCCTAAGAAAATGGCAAGCCTGTTAAGATGCTGAATATTTGTCTCTCATGAACATGTTCCAATTATACAATGGTGTGCTTCATCTTTTGATGGAATACAGTGTTTCTATTTCTGCATGTGTACTTGATTAGCATCGAATGTAAAGCATTTTAACTTTCAAGGTCTCCCACTGCATTATTAGTTTTCTTGCTGTCCTTTGTAGATACTACTTCAGTTTTTGCACATAAATTCTACCGCTTGCAAGCCTCTACCATTGGCTTAGCTAGTCCTTTTAGTACTGGGCTAGCCACTCTGTCTCATAACTGCTGTGTTACTGATGTCACCCCATAGATGAATTATTGTGATTTATCTTACCTCATCCTGCACTGCAAAGCATAAGAACTCCATACTGATTTATGCATTTCTGAACATCTGTGACAAGCCTTTGAAAAGAAATGTTTTTCACCTCCTCAGATTGGCATTGGCTCCAGTCTTAAATGGTCAATAATAGACCTTCCTTCTTTGGCTCCTGATCTTTTTGATAATAGTTTGAGGTGTGGGCATATTGAGAGAATGGATATGGGAGGAAGGACTGAAAGATAAGATTTCAGTAAATTATGTTGAAGTAATGGGGAAATAGGTACGTGTGCAAGAGAAGCCAAATGATAGATGAATATATTAAAGATGTATATATAATTGTTAAGGTTGGTATTTGGAAATCACTAAAGTAAGATGAGGCTTCGAAATTCTTTTGTTTTAAACTTGAAGTCAATGGACTGAACCAGGTTGTATGAAGTGGTCAGGAGAAACCATGGGAAGGCCTATGGAGGTCATATTTTGTTCTATTCCTGGCGCTACCTTGCTGATGTGGGAAATAGCAAACAATTATGAAAAAAATTTGAATATTGTATAAAAAGAAGCTTCACTTTGGATAACATGTAAAAAGAAACTCTTAGGTGCAAGCATATAGGATGCAAAGATGATGTTTTGATCTTTGATTTTTGCATACATTTGTGTTTAACTAATAAATAGAATTTTTGAATAAGATTTTCTCCCTGAGCATTGAATTTTCGTGATATGTAGCATTCTCATTTTCACCAGGCTTTCCGGCCATGGCACTAGCAAAAGAGTGTCTAGGGTAGAATCTGCTCTTGATGCTGATGGAAAGTATGATTTTACAGAGGACTCTATGAATCTCATGAAGACAGTAGAGGTATGTACTTTCTTGTAAAGTTATTTTTTCACAAAAGCTGTGTGAACATCTGAGCGAGCACCTATTCATTGGGTATTTAAAACACTGCCTCACCCCTAAAACACTGTGTTTCCTGGGTCTTCGGTAAATGAAATTTAAAGTAATTTGCATTTTTGTCAAAAAATAGAAAATAGGTTAATACAAACTAATTTTTACTTTTCCTTTTGCTTCAGTTTTATGAACACACACACACACACACACACACACAAACAAACAAACAAACAAACACTATGACCTGCCATAGCATCAAAAAATGTAAAAATGGCCCACTTGCATCAAAGTTTGGCCAATCCAACCTTAGGGGAATTGAGTTGGAGTGGTCTTCTCAGAGTGATTTCTTGCAAATCCTTGTGGGCCCCTCCTTTACAGAACATCAGTGGTGCTTTGTTTACAGTGTTGCTGATGTACTGCTTGACTTTTGCTGAGGTTGAAATCAACTTGTAACCCTTAGTCAGTGGTAGGAAGGCAGAGGTAGAAGTTACTCATGTCCTGACTAGTTTACTGATGATAAACTAGGGGAATAAAGTTGGAGAGTGTCTCCTTGTGATCCATCGTGAGATTGGAACATCTATGGAGCTGTATTACAAGTAACCCTAGCTTATGTTGTGGAATTATCTGTTATTAGAACTTTGATGTGGCATAGATGACAGAATCCAAGGTTATGTTGTTGGCCAACTGTTTCAGGTACATGAGTAAGTTGCTCCAGAATAGATTATTAATGGAACTTTGGTTTTGGGTGTTTTCGTACAACTGGCTCTAGTTTTTAACCTTTTTTAGCTGCCACAGGTTTGATTTTCAGTGGAGTCCCCTTTTTGTGGACAGACAGGTGGGAGGTGGTTCCAGGAGTTCAGATATTTCTCTGTGAAGATGTTGTCAGTGCATTTACACCAAGTTGAACTTCATTTTCAGATAACACAGTGATATGTGCTTCCATTCCTGTTTGCTTTGTGATTAACCCATAGGCTGTCATTTCCATCCTTCCAAAGAAACATGAGAAGACTTTTTAAGCATATAGCTGGCAATATTTTTGTAGTGTGCAGTTGAATGATGAGAATTATTTCTTCAGCAATTATTAGTGAATTGTTGTATCTTTACTGTGATTGGTTAGAAGTCTGTGAACCATAGAACAATATTTTTAGATGCTACCAAAAATTTTTTTCTATCCACAGGGATGTAATGCACAGGTTTCTATTGGAACTCTTATATTTATACTTCGAGGATCCAATAATCAACGGGTGAAACCACACTGGAAGACACTAGTAACATTTGGTGCTGGAAAAAATCGTAGTGAATCATACTGGAAAGCACTTGGTTAGTATTATCATCTCACCTGTATACCAGAATCTGCCTTATGTGCATATGTTCATTCTTATTCATTTATTTGTTATACTTGATTGCCATTTCCTGCATCAGCGAAGTAGTGTCAGGAAACAGAAGAAGAATAGCCCATCCACTCTTATACACATATATATATACATAAACACCCATACACGCACATATACATACATATGCATACACATACACAGCCATAACATAAATACACATGTACATATTCATCCTTG
>JAUUDZ010204728.1:0-30358 GCA_032361705.1 Panulirus versicolor | reverse complement strand
CCTCCCATATAATTTCCCAGGAATACTCAACAAACTTATACCTCTGTAATTTGAACACTCACCTTTATCCCCTTTGCATTTGTACAGTGGCACTATGCATGCATTCCGCCAATCCTCAGGCACTTCACCATGAACTCTGCACACTATTTAGTGTTAATATTATTATTATTATTATACTTGATCGCTGTTTCCCACGTCAGCGAGGTAGTGCCAGGAAACAAATGAAGAAAGACCCATCCCCTCATATACATACACAGACATATACATATATACACATGTATAGATTCATACTTGCTTGCCTTCATCCATTCCTGGTGCCACCCCAATCAACAGGAAACAGCATCGCCACCCCCTACATTAGTGAAGTAGCGCCACAAAAGACGAACATGGTCACATTCATTCACATTCAGTCTCTAGCTATCGTATGTAATGCAACGAAACCACAGCTCCCTATCCACATCCAGGCCCCACAGACCTTTTCATGGTTTACCCTAGATGTTGCACATGCCTTGATTCTGTCCACTGACAGCATGTCAACCCAGTTATACATCGTTTCAGTTCACTCTATCCCTTGCAAGTCTGTCACCCTTCTGCATGTTCAAGCCCCGATCACTCAAAATCTTTTTCACTCCACCCTTTCACCTCGAATTTGGTCTCCCACTTCTTGTTCCCTCCACCTCTGACACATATATCCTCTTTGTCAACGTTTCCTCACTCAGTCTCTCCATATGTCCAAATAATTTCAACACACCCTCTTCTGCTCTCTCAGCTACACTCTATTTATTACCACACATCTTTTTTACCCTTTCATTTCTTACTAGGTCAAACCTCCTCACACCACATACTGTCCTTAAACATTTCACTTTCAGCACATCCATCCTCCTCTGTACAACCCTATCTATAGCCCATGCCTCACAACCATAAAATATTGTTGGAACTACTATTCCTTCAAACATACCTATTTTTGCTCCCCGAGATAACGTTCTCTCCTTCCACACATTCTTCATCGTTCCAAGAACCTTCGCCCCCCCTCCCCCACCATATGACTCGCGTCCATTTCCATGGTTCCATTTGCTGCTAAGTCCATTCCTAGATATCTAAAACACTTCTCTTCCTCTAATTTTTCTCCATTCAGATTCACATCCCAATTAACTTGTCCCTCAAAGCTGCTGAACCAAATAACCTTGCTTTTGTTCACATTTAGTCTCAACTTTCTCCTTTCACATTTTCCAAAATCAGTCACCAACTTCTGCAGTTTCTCACTTGAATCAGCCACCAATGTTATAATATCTGCAAACAACAACTGACTCACTTCCCAGGCCCACTCATCCCCAACAGACTGCATACTTACCCCTCTCTCCAAAACTATTGCATTTACCTCCATAAACACCCAATCCATAAACAAATTTAACAACCATGGGGACATCACAACCCTGCTGCAGACCATCCCTCACTGGGAAACCATCATTCTCCTCTCTTCCTACTTGTACACATGCCTTACACTTTTGATAAAAACTTCACCCTTCGCCCTGCTTCTAGCAGCTTACCTCCCACACCATATACTCTTAAGACTTTCCACAAAGCAACTCTATTAACCATATCATATGCCTTCTTCAGATCCATAAGTGCTACATAAAAATCCATGTTTTTGTAAGTATTTCTCACACATTCTTCAGAGCAAACACCTGATCCACACATCCTCTACCACTTCTGAAACCACACTGCTCCTCCCCCCCCCAATCTGATACAATTTTCCAGGAATACTCAACAAACATATGCCTCTGGTTTGAACACTCACTTTTATCCCCTTTGCCTTTGTACAGTAGCACTATGCAGGCATTCTGCCAATCCTCAGGCTCTTCACCACAATCCATACATACATTGATTATCTCACCAACCAATTAACAAAGTCACCCCCCTTTCTTAATAAATTCAACTCTCATACCATGCATATATATATTTGTAAATGGTACCCACAAAGAATGATTAGTCATTTAGTGAATTTGTACTACAAGGCTTATCCCCCTTAACCCTTCTACTTCACCCACCACCCCTTACATAAATTAGAAGTCATTGATATTGCAGATATTGATGTATCATTGATATTTGTCATTTTTTTTTAACCATACAGCTTTATTGTAATATACTGTTTATAGAAAATTAAGTTACACACACCACTTTGATGATACAGTTCAATCAAAATTGTAATATACACGTATGAAACGCCCACACATGCTTACTGTGCACACGTCAAGAACATGGTGTCAGTGTACATCAGTCAAATTCAGATATTGGAAGCAAGTTGGGCAATACACGTTGTTGATAGGAGAATTTCTCTATGTCTTTACAAAAACAATTTTTCTTCAGATTTTGTAATATTTTGACCTTTAGTCTTGATTCAAAGATCTGGGTCGCAGAAGCACAGTGGTTAACAAGCATGGCTGGTAGTGAGTTTAGTCACTAAAGGGCCATAGTTATTTTTTATTATGATTAAGGGGGTACAGAAAAAGTGGTTTGGAAATGTTTAGGATTCCCCCAGGATGAAGATAAGTGGCTGTGAAAGTGAAGTAATGGACCATCAATTGTAGATAATTTTGTTGAAAGGTATGCAACTTGTGTGCAAGTGAAACATGAATGTTCAAGAGTGGAATGGGCAGTTGACTGTGTGAAGGGGACATATTGAAATAAGGTGAAGAATGAGAAAGTCTAGGAAAAGTAGCTTATGAAAGGGGTGGCTGACAAGTAAAAGATGGATTGCAATATGAAAGGAGTGGCTGACAAGTAAAAGATGGATGGCATAAGAAGGGGGTACCTGACAGGCAAAACATGGAACTGAAAAGATTTTTTTCATACTTGATCGCTATTTCGCGTTAATGAAGTAGCACCAGGAACAGACAAAGAAAGGGTGCATTCACTATCTTTCTTGCTGAATGTATATGTGCACTATTCTGCTTTTTGGTTGCGTATTCTGATTGTAAGTTTCCTCAGGTAATGTGGTGATGCAATCAAGTGGGCTGGATGGACGACTCCCAGTTTTCGTCTTTCCACAGTCACTTACTTTTTACGTCGCTGATCAGAGTACTCACAAGCAAATTGTGACCTTGTACAACCCCTATGACTTCCATATCTCCTTTTCAGGTACGTTCTTTGCTTTGAGATAACACTTGATATGATACTGTAATAGCAATTTAATTGACTGGTAATGTGAAATTATGCTCAGGTCAAGCAGAAGAGATGGAAAAATACTCCATAGTAGGTTAGTTTTGTTTAACCAAATTTGTAGCATTGTTTCCTTAGTTTTATATCCTACCTGTAGGATATTTAAGCCCACTGGATTTGGTAGAAACACTAGTACAGTATTGGAAAGTCATGCTTATATAGAAATAAGAAATAAAGTCTTGTTCATATTGAGAGGTGTATTTTAAGTATGCTTTGCAATTCAAGCTATCTTTTACAAAGTTGCAATGTTACTCCTCTTCTTATTCAGACGTTTTGAAGCATTGACACATTGACATGTATTCACCACATTCTAGCTGGTCTGTGCCATTGTAAGTTCATGTTGAAAACTCATTAAATGAAATTTCAAAACCAAAAAACACTGAAAACCAAAAGTAACTTCCAAGGCAATGCAAGTATTGCATAACAGGCCCAAGAGAAAGCCAGCAGTGTTCCAGTACCTGCCAAAATGTTGATATTTGCTCCATCTGTGTTCATTCTTGGCCCAGTTTTCCCAAAATGATAAATGCAGTGTATCTTTCAGGAAAAGATTATTTGATGGTAAAATTTTATTGCTCTGAAAAAGTTATGTATTTCAGAAAAAGTGCTCCTTAGTGCAGGCCAAATATCCTAGAAGGGATTAGTGTGGTGACTGGTGAAACTGATAAGTGGCACAGATGGGGTTCCTGTTCAGACAAACTTTGACCTTTAGAAACTGAACAAATAAAAGATGCACAATGAAAATTTCTTAGAAAGGCCCCAATATTGACATAGTAAAACAATTTTTTTGTCTAAATTATTCCTATGAGTGGCCACCATAGGGTTACACTTTGCCTTGGACTCCGTTGGGTGAGCTGTTGTACTATAGCATTCTGAAAACCAAAATTTCCAAAATCTAAAGCAAGCTTGGCCTCACAGGTTTTGAATGATTGATTCTCTACTTACAGAGGAAGGCTGTCATAAAGCCGTGTTTCTAAGAATTGTAAACTCACAAAATTCTTGATACTTTGTATGCAAGATTTCCACCAATTTAGAGCATGTTTCCAAAGTTGGCCTCTGTTTACCATGCAGTGCAGTATTAGTCATTGCTCTCACGTATGAATATGTTACTGTAAGGTCCTTGCTTTTTACAGTTACTATATTTGTGTCATATTTTAAAAAGATTTTGACCCCATGATGGCATCCAAAAAGCATGCAAGTGATAATGAGAAGAGAAAGCTTATTGCACTTAACACTGCAGAAAATGGAAATCTTAAGAGAAATTAGATAAGAGTGTATTAGTTTGTCACCTGAGTAAATCTTATTGTATATTAATGGTAACACAATGCGTTGGATGTCAAGAGGTAGTGTAAGAACCTATTAGAATACTATATTTAGCGTGAATCTTATTTATAGGGGCATGATTAACTGTAAATCGGTTCATGAAGTTAGATCAACCAACCTTGATATGCTTTAGTACAGTGGGTTTTAAATATTTTCACTGTAAAAGTGAAACTATTTCTGACCCTATTTTATTTTAGGAAGCCAAACAGTTCATTAGGAATTGGAGACAGGTGAGTCACGTGAATTACTTAATTTAAGTTGTCTTGGAATGTATTACCTTAAAACATGCAGTTATCTATGATAACTACACACTGTGTTTGTGTTAACACCTCAGGTATCCCTTAGATAGTTTGTATATCAGTTTCATGAATCTTAGATTAGACTTGAGAGAACTATGCTGTCCTCAGCCATTATTTACATGCATGGTCACTTTCTTCCCCTTTGTAATGCTGGCCTTCATTTCTCCTTTGATTTGACTATGTTTGTGTAAATTAATCCCAGTTTCTTAGAGTACACTGGTCAACAAAAAATTTTCCCATTGAAAAATAATCGTGTTATGTACTTTTGCAGACTGAATCCAAATATATTTTCAGAATTTCTCTATCATGCAGTTTTTTTGTTCCAGCATACTTGCATATCATCACATACATTTTGAAAAAGTTTAACAAACACAGCTATTTTCATTGTTTGTGAAGTGCAATAACTTCTTTTTGAAAGCACAACCTTAGATAAATGAGTCTCTAGGGGCCTGCAGAAATTGACTGGAAATGTTGGGACATTCAAACAATGCCTACACCTGACTAGCAGTTCTCTGTCAGTTGCAGGCTAGAACGCAATGTGTAAACAGTGTCTTTTCCATTCTATTAAGAGATTGTGATCTCATGTATTCAAGTGTTGTGCTGATACCCCACTCACCATTATAATGCTGAGAAACTATAAATAGTTTAAATTCTCTCTGCTACATTTGCAGTGAATTGACATTTGTATCGCAAAAACGATCTTTCACACCCCTCATCAAAAAATGCTATGAGCATTACTTTGGTTGTGAGGTGGGTGACCAGGAGAAAAGTTGGGCCCCAATATTTGTTGTTTACATGTGGCAGGCTTCTCTTAGCATGGGCAAAAGGTTCATGCCATATTCTTTTTGCCAGTCTTATGGTTTGGGAAGAACCCAAAGATCGTGATGTGGCTTGCTATTTCTGCCTGACAAATGTAAATGGTATAACATGAAAATTCAAGCATACTTTTGAATATCCTAATTTACCATCTGCTGTGAAGCCAGTACCTCACAGTCAGGAATAACCTGTGCCCGAGCCTCCAAGAAACATGACATTGAGTGATGATTGGTCTGGTGATAAGAAAGTAGACCAAGTAGAGGAAAATATGAATCCAACATTTGAAGCAAGCTGTTCTTTAAGTGAACCACATTTGCTGAGTGAAGATATTAATGATCTCGTCCATTATTTAAGTTTGTCTAAGAAGCTAGCTGAACCTTTGGGTTCCAGGTTAAGGGGCTGGAATCTTCTCCAGAATGAAACTAAAGTTTGTTTTTATCTTGATAGCCATGTCATTTTCAAATAATTTTTCTCCCTTGAAGATGGTCTGGTGTTTTGCAATGATGTTCACTGTGTTATGGAGGTACTTGGCCACATACATAACACAGATGGGTGGCGCTCGTTTATTGATTCATCAAAAGTAAGCTTGAAAACAGTTCTACTCCACCATGAAAATAAGTTCCCCTCCATTCTTCTGGCTCACGCAGCTAACATGCAGAAATCATATGATAAAATGAAGCTTCTTTTGGAAAAAATTAAGTATGGGGACTTTAAGTGGAATGTATGTGGTGACCTAAATGTGGCAATTTTACTTGAAATGTGACTTGGTTACACTTAGTTCTGTTGTTTCCCCTGTGAGTGGGGCAGTTGGGACAAGAGAAACCATTATGTAAAGAAAGTGTGGCCAAAACAAACATCTGACTCAATTGAAGAAGAATGTCACCAATCCTCCTCTCACTGATCCTGAGAAACTTTATCTGCCTCCTGTGCACATTAAGCTTGTCTAAGGTATGGATAGAACTGGCCATGGATTCACATATTTGAGGAATAAATGCCCCTGAATCAGTGAAGCTAAAATCATGGAGGGTATTTTTTGTAGAACCACAGATTGGGGAACTGCTTTAAGATGAAAAGTTCAATGAAGAGCAAATTGAAGTTGAAAAAAAAACTGCATTGCTGTTATTAAGAGAGTTTGCAAAGATTTTGGGGGAAATCAGATCAGAAAACTGCTATGATGTTGTATATGATACATTGACTTCATATAAAACTCTGGGGTTAGTGAGTCTACATATAAAGCTCTGGGGTACAGTGAGTCTACATATTAAGCTCTGGGGTGCAATGAGTAAAAATTAACTTTTTGGACTCGCACTTAGACTTTTTCTCAGAAAATCTTAGGGTAGTCAGTGGTGAGCACAGCAAAAGCTTTCACCAGGACATTTTGGACATGGAAAAGCGGTACCAAGGAAAATGGAGCTCCCCTGTCTTGGCAGATTACTGTTAGACACTTAAGGAGGGATGTTCTTGAGGCCAAAGATAGCCAAAAATTGTACACTTTTACATTATAGAGGTAAGTTTTATAAGTGTAATACAAGCCTTATGTATGAATGAATAATACACTCATAAGATATAATTGCTTTGTCAATTAAAAACCATGTCTGATAGAAAAATTCTAAAAGCAGGTTCTAATTCAGCATAAAAAGTACTATAAGGCCCACCTATTATAGTTTGTGGGACAAAAAAGAATAAAAATTTTGTTGACCATTGTTATCTAATCTCTCTCAACTGATCATCACCCATCCAAATCTTGCAGTTCAATACAATGTTGCCATGTCTGCCTTCATCTCCACCATTAGAATCCATTATCTTACTCGTCTTGGCACTTGCCATATTATTTTTTTTATTTTTCATGCACCATGTGAAACACATTTACTGCTTTTAATCTCTTTTTGCCCTCCACCTGCAATTTACAAAAAGGCCATAGATATTATTGATGCTCTGATTTCGTCCTGAGGAATTGCAGTGGTAATATGTATATGATGCTCTGAATGTGGATGTAGCTGTTAGTTCAGTACATTGTGTTATTTTAATTCATTTATTTTATGTTGATTTCCTTTTACAATTTCAGTGCTGTGTAATAACCCATCATGCTTCACTGTGGACAGCCCTAAAGGAGTTGTTCGAGCAAAATGTTCTTTGGATATCATAATCACAAGAACAAATCTATCATTGAGTGATGCAAGTGAACGGGATAGATTTCGCATCTTGATTAGTGAAGATGGAAAAAGACAGGTATGTTGTCAAAAACTGATTCTCAAGTGAATCATTATTGTCATAGGTTATAAAGAATGAATCACTCATTGTTAGGATAAATATGTCTTTTTACACTTTGCCAGCTTGTAAGTATGGTTTCTTGCACCTCCATTAACTATATTATCTGTGGCTGGCTTTGATCATATTAGGTGTCAGGTCAAAGTTCATATTGATTATACTCTCATCTTCACTAAACTACATCTTCATTTTACCTTCTTCAGTACACCCTTATCTTTACTAAACTACTTTTTCACTATACCCTCATCTTCTGTGCATCCCTAACAATATATGCCTTTGTCAAATGCCATCTCCTCCACATCCTTGTCTACATCACAGTACAGCTTTACTATGTTGCCCATTGACTTGAATTTTATGATTCAGGTTCAGAAGCTATTTTCACTACACCTTCATCTTCATTAAACTTTTGCTTTCACTCTGTGGCTTATGTGAGGGGGGGCACTGGGCCATGTGTTCTACTTAGGGTAGTTGGGGTGAAGGCACATATAAGTAAGGTATGTCAGAGGTTAGAATACAACAGTTATACAACTGACTTCAAAGAGTAACAGACTGATGGGTCCCATTGAGGCAATTTGTGATAGTGGAAGAGAACAGAAACTTATGGATTATTGAGATAGCAGTAAAAAGGCAGATTAAAGAGGAAGACCTCTATTTAAAGTTATCATGTAGCTGCAGATTGCAAATATTCTCAGTTGTAGTTTTGAAGTAAAGAATTTATCAAGTATATGGTTAAACATATCTGTGGTTATCCCTGGGGATGGGGAGAAAAAATACTTCCCACATATTCCCTGCATGTCATAGAAGGTGACTAAAAGAGGAGGGAGCAGGGGGCTGGATATCCTCCCCTCCCATTTTTAATTTTCCAAAAGAAGGAACAGAGAAGGAATGCGGGGAATGGCAAATATGTATGAAAAAATATCTACGGTACTGCTATCAACTACTCCAATTGGTAAATCATTCCATATGTTAAGTTCCTAATGAAGAAAAATTATTTAACCTCATTTTAGCTGAATCATTTGCCCATGAGTTTATATCCTTTACTACAAGTGAAATCAGATGAATCTATTCTTAAGTAGCTCATTAGATTGAGATTATTGAAGCCTTTAATTATTTTGGATTCCTGTATTGGATCACCTCTCTACCTTCTCTTTTTCTAAGCTGAATAGATTTAATTGATTTTGTTGGCTCTCATAGGATTTGTTTCTCAGGCTGGGAATCATCTTGGTAGCTCACCCCTGTACTCTTTCCATTCTGTTTGTCTTTCCTCAAATAGGGTGACCCAAACTGAACTCATTATTCAAAATGGGGGGACACCACTGAGTTTCAAAGAATGAGGATAATTTCCCAAGACTTATTTTAAAAAAATCCTTCATATAAATCCAAGAATTTTGTTTGCCCCCCTTTCACTGCTTCACTGTTTTACTTGCTTGGCTTTAGGCCATCAGAAATTATTACAACCAAATCCTTTTCCTCATTGACCTCTTGTGGCTCAGCAGAATTCCTCCTGTAGTTTACCTTTTCATTTTTACTACCAATATATAAAACTTTGCATTTATCAGTGTTGATATTCGTTTGCCACCTGTTAGCTCAGTCCATCAGTTTGTCAGATTGAAGTTGCAGGCATTCAGTTTCTGTTGTAGATTTATTTCCCATCCTAGCATCATCCAGGAATTTAGAGGTCTTAATGTGAAGCTCATTATCTGTATTGTTTATATGAGAAATAGAACCAGTCCCAAGACTGACCCACGTGTCGTACCACTTGTTTCTGATGGAGATTTATTTCTTACCTTTGTATCATCCACAAATTTAAAGATCTTACAGTGGAGCCCTTCATCAGTATTGTTAATATATATGAGAAAGAGATCCAGTCCCAAGACTGATCCCTGTGGCATACCACTTGTTATGTGTAACCATTTTGAGGTTTGACCGTTGGTCTCCACTCTTTGTTTACAACCAGTCAGCCAGTTTCTTAACCATTCAAGTACAACCCTATCTGTATCATGTGACCTAACTTTTTGTGAGTAAACTTTGATAAGGAACTTTATGGATTGCTCTTAGAAAATCTAAATGGATGACCAGAATTGCTTTACCTTCCTCTTACACATTGATTATATCATAAAAGATATCAGTTAAATTTGTCAAACATGGGTAATTTCATTGCAAACCATGCTGAGAATCATTCATTAAGCAGTGGTCATCAAAATTTTTCACAATCTTTATGCAAATGATGGTTTCCATTAGTTTATCAGCTACAGACTTTAAGCTAATTGGATGATAATTCCCGGGTTAAAGCAAATGATGGTTTCCATTAGTTTATCAGCTACAGACTTTAAGCTAATTGGACAATAATTCCCGGGTTGTGATTTAGTACCTTTTTTTAATATCAGTGTTCCATACCGTACATATTCACCATTTCCTGCATCAGCGAGGTAGCGTTAGAAACAGAGGACTGAGCCTTAGAGGGAATTACATTGGCAAATACCCATTCTTCTGGAACATTTTTTGTAGCACATAATTTTTGAAAAGAGCAGGCAATGGTTGAGCTATCTCATTTATCAACTCCTTCAGTGTCCTTGGATAAAGCTTATTTGGGCCTGCCATTTTATTTACTCTGAATACTCCCTCATGAGGGTGTTCCATTTGGGAACAGGATTCAGAGATATAGATAGACATTGAGAAGAATCCAGTTACATGTCACGTCACTGAATTTTGGCAATTATCATACAATTCAACCAAAATTGGAAAGAATGAATAGAACTTTCCTCTAGTGCAAAAATAATTCATATATCTTTAGTTATGAAGGCTATTGTGTGTCAAAAGATCTTCCTTTGGTAAGTACAGGCAACCAACAAAATCGAGTCTAACATGCCTACATAAGTGATATGAATAGTGCTTAGATAAAGTTATACAACACAATTTCCCTTTTTTCTCAAACCATGATGTATCAGCTTATGATACCCTTACCGTGCCCTCTCCCACCCTTCTCAAATTTCTAGGTGCACCCTTGTCGCCATTATACCCTTACATCCACTACGCTCTTATCATCTTTACACTTTCTCCCCAGAGTTAACAGAAGCAGGTAGAAATAAAAATTCTCTTTGAAAAGAGATAGATACACAAGTCCAAACTCAACCATTATACTTGAGATATTTTTCAAATGTCACAAGGAAAAAGAAAACTTTGTAGTATTTAGATGAAGAGAAATTCAAGCAACTAAGTTATGGAGGGATGGATGACACATTGGATACACCTGACAAATGGCCAACAGGAAAGGAATTTGGTGAATATGCATACTGGTAATTAAAGACTTAGGAGTGATCATAATTGAAAAGTTGGAATTTGGAGACCACATTGATGAAAGCACAATAAATCAAAAAATGAGTGGAGTCACCCACTCATCAGCCCCTCAGAATACTTATTCCATTTCTTTTTCACCTTTTTTCTACCTGTCACCACTTCCTCACTTCCCCCTTTTGTTGATGTTTTTGTTTGTTGTCTTGTTTTTCTCGTACTTTTAACCTCTTTCCAAAACATTTTTTTATTTTTCCTGAAGTTTTCTGATACTTGCTCACCCTAACCATCATTTTCCTTCTTTTTCAGCCACCTGCTGCTTTCTCATATTTCCCAATCATTTGCACTCCTTCCTGACAAATGACTCCCATACACCTCTTTACTCTTTCACTAGCTATATAACTTTCTCATCCCACCTCTCACACTAGCCATTTTCACCTGTCCTTCTTCCACATGCCACACACTTCTCACACACATATAATCATTGTTTCCCTGAACACTTCCCATTTGTCACCCACTCCCTTAGCTTCATTTACCTTTTTTATCATTCTTTTCTACTTTGTCTCTTCTGGTATCTTCTCCCAAGCTTCTCTTTCAAGCTTAATCATTTTCATGACCCTTTCCCACCTAATTTGTTTTCTTATTTCCTAAAGCCTGTACAGACCTTCATGCTTGGCCCCACCATTTGATGATCAAACATATCACCACCTGGCCTACTCAACATATTCACATTCATTTGTCTCTTCTTTGCATACGTATGTCTTAGTACATAATCCAATAATACCATCTTTACTACCCACCCTTATATACTCAAGTATGTCCCAATTTTTAAACCAGCTATTCTCGTGACATGTCCTTTTCAGTGGACAACACCACAAGCTGTTAATCATTCTTATACACAACCCCAGTTACTCCATGCCCCTCAATTAAATCCTCAACTGCCTCATTACCCACACTCTCATTCAAATTACCCATCTGTAACACTTGATCCCTTGCATCAAAACTTGATGCACTTACCCAGCTTCTTCCAAAAACACTTGCTTTTCAACTTTAGTCCTCTCATCTTCAGGTGCATGAGCACCTTTCATAATCCAATTTCCTTTTTATCCACATCAGTAATGGTATCATTTCCCTACTGTACTCTTTCACACATAATTACAACTCCTCACCCTGACACTAATCTCTAACTATATCTCTACAACATTCCCAAAGTATTCTTACACTTTCACTTTTAGCTTTGTTTTACACTGAGCTTGAACACCCAGGTTTCTCTCCTCCATCATAATACCTGTCTCTCTCTTTATATTGGTTTCATTCACACACATTCAGTCTCCCTAGTCTGAGCCTTTGAGGAGGATGAGCACACCATGCTTCACCAGAGCAAAAGCTAGATATGAGGGAGGCCAAAAGAGGAGAGCCTAGAGATGAGACCCCAGGACCACACACTGTCAAATGCTTTGGACATATCAAAGGCGACTACATAGGATTCTCTAAAATCCTTCAGGGATGTTGACCTGACATTAGTAAGATAGGGAAGAGTATCACTAATGGATCATCATGCCTTATGGAAGCCATACTTGTGATGACAGAGAAAACAGAAAGATTCAAGATGTCTGAGGATATGGTAGTTGAGGAGGGATTCAAAGACTTGGAAATAGATGTCAAAGCAACAGGACCATAGTTAGAGGGGTTAGTATAGTCACCCTTCTTTAAGGGTGGGGTGTACCTACACGTGCTTCCTAGAAGAAGGAAAAGTTTTGGTTTTTGAACAGAAACAGAACAGGTGAGCAAGCTCAGATGCAACTTCAGAGGCACACTGTTTCATTTCATGGGGATGGATGCCATCAGGTTCATAAGATTTGTTTGTGTCCAAAAAGAGATTTCAGGGAGGGACATGAGATTAGTGAGAGGATATTCAGGGGGAGAAGGAATGTTAGTCATCCAAGATAGAGTTAGAAGGAAAGGTAATACAGCACAAGCTTTTAATGATAACCTCAGGTAAAGACTAAAAAGATGTCAGTGGTTGAAGAGAAGCTATTGCACTTCATTTGAATAAGAGAATGCTTTGCCTTAGGGATAATGTGACCAGTTATTTTGGGCAGTGATGAATACTGAATGGAAATCAGAGGAAGAAAAGTTTTTCCAAGCCTGATATGCATGATCCCTTGCCTCAATGGCCTCAGAACAGGACCAGTTGAATTATGGATTAAAAGTGGTCTTGGAGGAAGAGGGGATGTATGCTTCCATTTCCTCAACAATAACCTCTGCTATGCATTTGGCAGAGACAGAAGCATTATCACATAAGAGACAGTAATTTACTCAGGGAAAATCAGAAAAGAATTTTCATTAGTCAATTCAGTCTGATTCGTTGAGGTGCCAGCATTCATGTTTAGAAGGGACCGCTTTTGGGACAGGTTCCATTGAAATAGATATATTTATGAGAGTGTGGTTAGTTGAACCCACTGAGATAATAATGTGTAGCTATGGCCCACAGGATTATAGGTGAGAATCAGATCCAGAATATTAGGAAAGTGGTCACATTAGTCAGGAATATAGATGGGATGGGTGATAGTTTGTTGTAGATCATTGAGAATGGAGATTTTTCTGTTTCTGAGGATGGAGTGTTCCACTGCTTCCTCCACCATCTTGATTTTTCTGTAATTCTTGTCAATGTACATTTGCTATGGATCACTGCAGTAGGGTCAAATCTTGGCTTAGTTACTTTGTGTGCTACCTTCCTACCTCATAGCAATATCTCATTGTAGGAATTGATAGATAGGTACTCATGTTTGGGTGAAAGATGACAGCTCTTATGTGCCAGTAGTTTGTGTTTCGAGATTGGGCCATATTTCATATCCAAGTTGACTTTCCTCTCAGTATCCTAGACTGAAAGTTGTGAGTTCAAGTAAGTATGGTACTTCATAGTTTGTAGTTTCAGGTAAATATTTTCGCTAGATCATGCTTGATTTTTATTTGGCTTTTTATAATTACACTTATGTTAAGATACAGTGGAAGGGCTTTCATGTCACTCTAACTTGGTTTCAGATCTCAAACATGTAGCATATCTATTACATTTTTGTTTTTCTCTGTAGGACCTGGAGGTTGAATGATATTCAAAAATTTTCTTTCTCTAACTCTCTTTACTCATCAGTGTTAGCCATTACATTTATGTCTGGCTATAGCATTCATTATTTGTATAATTTTGATTCTTCCCTGTTCCATGCATCCACATTGTTACTTATATTCTTGTTTTTCAAATCAAAATTTCCTGTCATTTTACTGTTTCTATTTCACTTGATTTTAGCCAACAGATGGATACTGCAAGTTGACCTAATTGATAAAATAATTCATAATAATACATATTCCCAGGTGTTGGGGAAAAAGGATGTGCCAGCCATACTACTGACTGGCATTCCAGATCCCCGCAGTGGGAGTGAGAGTGACCATTTTGAGTCCGTCCGCGCTCCCACTCGTTCTAGTGCGGGGGGAGGCGCTATTGAGACACAGTTTCATCCACATCAGCAGCCATTTGGAACTTATCCAGGTACACAGTAATTCTGCATACAGTTTTGTGATTGTGTGATTGATTGATTTTTATACATGTTGAAATCTGAAAATATGCTCTCCTAGTAGTGAGGAATAGATAAGAATTAATGGTGGGCAAGTTGATGGTTAAAGTAGTGTATTTTTGTATCAAAAAAAGTCTTGTTTTGTTACATAGATTCATGTACATTTACTGTAAAGGTAAGCTGTTTAAAGATTTTGGCATTTGTAAGAGATTTTATTGAAACCACTTTATGCATAAGAATATATTTCATTTTTTTGTGAACTTCATGTATGTATTGCCTACATTGCTGTCACAACCAATTGTGTGATGTCCTACATTAATTTTCTACTTTCAGACTTCATAAATGTTTTTCTTTTTCTTTCATTTTTGCTTCTCTTTTTTTTCATATTTATCTCACTTCTTATCACCTAGATTTTATTGTGCTAGTAGAAAGCAACTTTGCAATTATGGGATACCTGAAAGAGCTTCAGGAACTACGTATTTTGCATATAAATTTAAACTTTTTTTTTATGAGACTCAAATTTAATTATTTGGAGATGTGTGGTAAAGCGTTGGCATGTTATTTCGTGAGCCACCTACAGGTCACTCCTACAGCACAGATGGGTTGGGATATAGCATTAGATAGGTACCAAGAAAGTTCATGTTACATCATTATGCTATATCGTGATGTCAGTATCCTTGTACTTAAGGGTTAGGGACTTTTAGCCAAAAATGCACAAGTGCTGAAAACATACGCAGATACTGGAAGGAATGTACTAATTGATACTCAAAACATTATTAATGCATTGAAAGTAATATACATTACATACAGCAACTAATAGATAGCTATCTTCCTGTCACACTAACATTGGGATTCTGGGAAAGGCTGAGTAAAATTTTTTCTGTATTCTTTATAAGTATTTGTATATTTATTAGTTCATGCATTAGATGTTACCAGACTCCACTGCTCGAGGTTACACTGGAGATGGAGAGTCACCTTTGGCAAGGTTGTATCATTGTGAGTACAGTCTTGTCAAATAAATTCTCACTGCAAAGGAGTATATATTTACCTGTAAGTGGAAGTAGTGCAGCTTTGAGCTGCAGTACTCCTTTAGGTAACACCAGGACTCTTTCATAGAAATTGATTATGGGGTAGTTATAAACAGATAAAAAAGTTCATTAGGTTGAACCTCTATCCCTGGGGATAGGGAAAAGAATACTTCCCACATATTCCCTGCGTGCCGTAGAAGGTGACTAAAAGAGGAAGGAGTTGGGGCTGGAAATCCTCCCCTCTCATTTTTAAATTACCAAAAGAAGGAACAGAGAAGGAGCCAAGTGAGGATATTCCCTCAAAGGCTCAGTCCTCTGTTCTTAACACTACCTCGCTAACTCGCAAAATGGCAAATATGTATGAAAAAAAAAAGCTAGAACCTACTGAAGAAAGTTGTGTAGAAAACTTGTAAAATACAGTTTACCATAATTCACAGAGTAAAAGATGTATCCTTTGTACTGGAAGACAATCCGTCATCTCCCTAAACTGCAAACGTTTTAACTGTATACTGCTTGAGAATGTTCTTTGTGTAATTTATTTTTGGTGTATGAATGTCAAGAACCTACTAAAGAGAATTGTGTTGAAAGGATATTTAAAGAATATGCTCCACCACATCATATGGGGTTAGGGACCAAAGGCCAAAAATACATGAATGATTCGCAAAGCTTGGTGTAATCAGTGGAAACAGTATACAGGATTGTACCAAATGACATGCTGAACATCACTCTAACTGTGAAACTAACCTACAATACAGTTCATATTGAAAATAATTTGACAGCTACTGTGTCTGCCTCCCAATCTTGAACTGACTCAACAGCTGACACAGACTCTGTAGACATCGGCAGCTTAGGGTGTGACAGAACCCTGAAATAGGCTGGTCAAATTGTACCAGATAACTCAGTGTATGCCATTCATATTGCCTGACTTTTATTGTATGATCTAGTAAAATAGTGTTTGATATGAATGAGATTTATAACCAAACAAAAAATTATTATTTTGCCTTGGTGCTCTCAGCCAGATCAGTCTTCCAAACACTTACACACATTGCAATTAGCAAAATGATAATAGTCATTTCTTTTCTTTCATATATGTTTGCCATTTGCTTCATTAGTCCTAAGAAAAGTTGAAGAAAATGCCTCATTAGATCACATCTGTTCTACACTATTACATGTAATAATCCATAACCAGGCCCCAAACACCTTTCTGTGGTTTCCCCTAGCTGCTTCATTTGCCTTTGTTCACTCTATCCTTTGCATGCCTTTCACCCTCCTGCATGTTCATTCCCCTAGCACTCAAACTTTTTTTTTCACTCCATCCTTCCATCTCCAGTTTCGTCTCCCCCTTCTTATCTCCACCTCCGATACATATATCCACTTTGTCAACCTTTCTTCACTCATTTTTTCCATGTGTCCAAATCATTTCAGCACCATTTTTGTCTTATGAAGTGAAAGATCATAAAAGAATAATGAAACTCCAAAGAAACGCATTGAGCCTTAACCAGAGATAGATAAAAAAGAACGTGTTATTAGCATATTGGTAGCATATTAGTAAGTGCTTAAAACAGCATGGTACAGCATTTCCTGAGGTGATGATCTCACCTCCTCATTCAAGTAGTGTTTTGGTGCACCTTTTTTTTTCTTTTTTGTTATTATTAATGTTGAAGGCTCCTGTCATGGACAAAAGTCCACATGAAGGCTGGACACAAATTGAGTTATAGAGAGAATTATGAAACAGAGAAAGACAAGACAAAGGAAAGTATTTACAAATTATTGAGAAAGTGAAAAACTTATCTTTTAAAATGTGCCAGGTCATAGTTATTGGGAAAGACATGAGAAGGTAGAGAGTTCCAAAGCTTTGACATATAGGGAAAGAAGCAGGTATCAAAATGGCCCACCCTTGAGTTGTTGATGGCCACACAATATTCACGTGACATAGCAGCTTGCTGAGTATTGCGTGGTCTAGCTAGTGGTGTGGGCACACAAGCAGCCAGCTCTCTTGAGCAAAAACCAAAGTAATACCTATAGAAGAAGGAAAGTGAACAAACATTGTGGCGTAGGGCAAGGGGATCGAGTTTGGAAGTTAGCTTAGGACAGTTTATAAGGTAGACTGCTTTTAGAGGGCTTCAGTTCCTCCACCTTCTGTATTGTAGAAATTCAACCATTCCCTATGGTGAATGTTGAAATCCCCAAGGTAGAGGACTTTGGCTTGTACATGAGAGGATGTCAGTCTCGTGGCAGAAGTTTAGATAGTTGAAGAAGGATATAAAATTCGTAGAATTAGGAGAGTAATAGGCAAAACAGAGGAAAAGTGTGGAAGTAGGGAGACAGATCTCGAGCCACATAAGATCAAAGTTTGGAGATTCAAGGATGAAGCCCACCTTGATCCGCAAGTCTTCATTGCTTCTATTCAAATGTTTATGTGGTTTCATCATAATATTTGTTGTGATAATATTAAATGCATTTATAAGTTTATCATTATTGATCATGGCTCATACTTAAAATTACTGTAATTATAGATGATACATGAATGATGATACCATGATTGATAACTTCTTTTATTATCTATTGTACTCCAGTATATACATAGAAACATATACAAAAGAAAAAATATATATGTGAAATGGTGACAGATTTCAACCAAGTGATCTCGACCCCGTTATATTATTAGTTGACTGTTGTTGTGTGTGTAAGACATGATGGTTGATAGCTTTATTGGTGAACTACATTTATTTATTTTTCCATAACACATAGGGAATATGTATAAGTATGTATTGTGCCAAAACTTATAATTAAAAGTTTAAGGGAATTGATAAACTGACTGATGCCATAAATATGACTTGGTTACTGCTGTTTATATAGATGGTACAATAAACCATAAATGACCAAAGATATGCATGAAAGTGATGAGAAGTAAAGAATATGCATTTATACAGTTTTGGAAGTGACTCTTGAAAGTGATAAACATGAAATATATGTAGTATGTTAATATTGAAAAATAAAAAAGGATACTAAAAATATATTAAATTAAGGAGAATATATAATGGGAACATAATTCTGATTCCGTTACATAGTCCACCTTACTTTTTCAAGTGTAGTAAAATGATAAGTTCTGAACCCAAGAACAATCTTGGGGATTGTAAGTTATCAAGAGGGAATAAAGTTATTAATTCATGATTCAACAAAACTTTTCTATCTTACACTTTACTCATATAAGATTATGACTTCTATTGCTGGATACAGGTAAGAAAGAAAACTATGAAGTGAATGAATCATTGATAAAGATATCAACTATCAATTCATCAGTCAGTCATATAAACACTAAAGCTGGGTCGAGATCTTTCATCTTTTCATCTTTTTCCTCATGCAGGAGTTCCAGAAGGAAACAGGCATCAGAGATATAGATACATAGATAAAGGATTAGAGTAATAATAAGGATGGACTGAGAACTTGGAGCTACATAAATATCTTCAGAAGTAATAACACAACAAGGTGGACTCTCCTCGTATAAGAAGCAAGTGCACCAAAATTGTATATAAACCAGGTGACACCACTTGCTGGGAAGACATGTCAGCACAATACTATTTTTATCTTTTAACACTATGTTACCAATATGCTAGCACCAAAGATTCTTTATTCCTCCTTGGTTAAACTAAGACTTATTTCACCTGTTTCTTGTTTTATTATTCTTACATGATGTTCTTTATCCCTGGGGATAGAGGAGAAAAAACAAAAAGCGTGTCTTAGAAGGTAATTAAGAGGGGAAGGAGCAAGTGGCTGGAGATCCTGTATTACTTTCCAAAAGAAGGAACAGAGCCAGGAGCCATGTGAGGAATTTTCCCACTAAGGCTCTGACTTCTGTTCTTTACACTACCTCGCTAATGCGGGAAATGGCAAGCATGTACATGAAAAAAAAGTTGCTCTTCATTTCATAAGAGAGAAATTAGTCTTTAGCTTTACTTTATCATTTCACTGCTGAAGATGTGGGTTGTTGTTTGGGAAACTAATCTGGTGAGAGTTGGAAGGCAAAATATTTTATTTTATTTGATGGCAGTGGGTTATTTTGGCTACTTTCGGCCAGTTTTATTGGCACTTTGAGATACATTGCCTGAATGGTTGCCCCCCAAAAGGCTTTCCTTGTTGATTCACTTTTCAGAGTGATGTTGCAGTTGCTGTTATCATTAACCCCATAACAGGGAGCAACTACTGAAGTGCCAGACCCACACTCAAGTTCATCCTCCAAGTCAAAGGTCTTCCTTACCCTCTTAGCAGGTTCTTTTATAGTAGGGGTACTTGCCGGATGCGTAGGCTTATTGATGATTGGTATGCTTGGGCACAAGTATAGAATTATACGAGTGGTAAGCAGTATGTCCTTACTCAGTGAATGCTAGCAGAAAATTGAAGAGGTGGTCAGCGTGGCATGGGCAGCATCAGCGCCGCACTGCCACCAAAACTATGCCTTGCTTGCTCAGTCATACACCCTGTTAAAAGCAAATAACAGTGCTAAAAAAAAGAGTTAAAGAAAAGATTATTCAGAACAATCACTGGCTGCCTAGCAAGCTCAAACATTCAGCACCTGCATTATGAGATATTTTCAGTACAATCTGCCTTTAGTATGCTTGGCACCCAGTTCTTTGCAACAGCACTTGAACCCTCCCACCCAAACTGCCCCAAGTAGAAATTAGACGTTTACTCCTGCTTCACACTACAGCAGTCTATATATGCAGATCCCCTCCTCAGCAAAAGTGGTGTTGACAAAACATGTACACCCTAATGATAAAACAAGCAGCAAACAGTTGCCCTCCCATTTCAGTCTTAATTTCCACTCACTAGACAAACATCCATCTGAAACTGCATCCCTCATTCATGCATGGGATATGCTTTGTCATCAGGGATCTGGATACCACTTATCTGGATACCACTTTAATGCCCAAATTTTAAATTCCGTTGCGAAGATACTGAACATTTACTTCTCCATCGTCCTGCATTTACTCCATATAGAGATGTATACAACACCACATTTGACCTGTGGTCATGTTCATTGTACATAGCCATTTTCCTGAGCACTTCAGGTGCCCAATATAAAGGGGTCCCGGACCAGAATATTTTATCTATAACTGTATATATTTTCTGTAACTAATTGACTCCCATTTTCATGAAGTGGTGCCAGAAGCAGACAAACTGTTGCCTCATTTGCACAAATCTAGCGGTGTATAATGTGCCTAATTCAGAGTCTACCATCCACAACCAAGGTTTCATTTGCTATACCCCTTAAGGATAACATAACTCAGTTGTTTCTATGCAGTGCATGACCTCTTTTAGTGAATCTTTAGGCGCAGAAACCCAAAACTTTCTTTACTTCCTTCCTTAGACTACTCATTGTAACACCTTTCAACAAAAAGAAGCAGTTATTTAGTCAGCAAGAATATCATGGTATATACAAAAAAGATTATTTATTCATATTTATTTATTTATTTATATTTTTGTTGCTGTCGCCCACATTAGCGAGGTAGCGCAAGGAAACAGACGAAAGAATGGCCCAACCCACCCACATGCACATGTATATACATACACATCCACACCCACACACACACATATACATACCTATATATTTCAAAGTATATATATGTATACATACACAGACATATACATATATACACATGTACATAATTCATACTTGCTGCCTTTATTCATTCCCTTCGCCATATATCTTTGTTGACCTATCCTCATTTATTCTTTCCGTGTGTCCAAACCAATTTATCTCACCTTATTCAGCTCTTTCAACCACACTCTTCTTATTACCACATCCTTCTTTTACCCAAACATAACTTTATATACATGAATGAATAAACAAGTAACTTAATATACACCAAAAACATCAATTATCAAACCCCAGAAATAATATCTTTAATTTTGTAGACAAAATGTAACAATGAGCACCAACATTTGCCTTCTTACTCAGATGACGTATATGCACCCTCTTTGACATTTTGGGGGTGACTGAGATGTGTGAAATGTCTTTGCACCTGTAGCAGTATGCAGCTAGTGACATCTATGGATACCTGTTAGAAGCAAACTTTAGATGAGATGTTAAGCAGAACTGTAAAGCTTTTATTTTTTGTATGATGAAGGGGACAGGGCCATAAGGTTTGTCACAAGACAAAGGGAGCAGTTTAATCATAAAGTATCTCACTCACTCCACCTCATACTCATGTCACACAATGTTCCATCCCTCAACACATTAGATAAACACAGTGACATCACACAACCTAAATGCACTCCCTCATTTAATTCGAGTCACTCGTTTATACTCCAGCACACCACGCCACAAATCATCAATTGATATCAGAAACATTAGGAAGTTTCCTTTAATGTCATGGAATGCTTTTCACTGACACCTTTTGATGTGCTCTTTCATATAGCATGGTTAATAGTGATAATTTCCTCTTCTGAGAATGATATGAATTTTATTAACCATAAGCATGATATTAGTAACTGTTCTTCATGAATTTAATTAGATTGTAAGTGCCCTAACCATTCTTCCTGTGCCCTTCTTAGATTGCATTTGTCATTTTGATCCTTCAAAAATGGTGATTCGTGAAGTTTTTTTTCAAAACTGCATTTGTCATTCAAAACCTCTTCCCTAGCTAATATGAAATTCAATTTGTAGGTCCTCATCAAAAGTGGAAGTGGCAGTGGTGAGAAAACTATTGTACCAAAGAACATTCCCTTTATGCTGCCAATCATTCGTTATCATGAGACGGATACTGCCATATACCTTGTGCTCAAGTTTATAAGGCAAGTTACCATTTTTATCACTTTCTTCTTTGTGCCTTTTGGTATTTTTTCTCACATCTGTGGCAGGTAGTATTATTTAAGTAATGTTTGTACCTGAATAGCAGTTGGATGGTAGTTACCAACAGGCTCACTAGAAATTAATTGTAGCGTCGATTTATCAGAATTGATCGAGCCCAAAAGTGTACCTTCTCACAATCCAACACCTTCACTGCCCTCATCTCTAGTTATCACTACACATCTTATTGATATAAACTGACAGAGCAGATATTCAGTCATGATTTCATGTGTTTGCAGCTTTTTTTAGGATAGCTTACCAGCAGTCACACTCAGCTCTTGCTACAGTACTTAGAAATCTGCACATATTTGGAATGTGCAAAACCTCATTGATGCAAAATCATGGATTATGTGAAACACAGAGGAGTAGGAATAAGTCAAGAAGAGTCAAAGAATGAGGGCATACATAGTTAAAAAGTGTTAGTATGTTGGGAATGTTATGAACTGCACAAGGACAGTGATACATGAAGATTTTATGAGTTAGGTATTGCACAATGGAAAATAGCATATTGAGGAAAGATAAACTTGCTGCCAGACCTATGGATTTACACACTTCACTCGACATCTGCCCTCTATGATGCTGGATCTTAGACAGGCATTTGTTAATGTCTCTCCACCAGTATTGATTCTCCAAATGTAGGTGTAAATTCCTTTGATGTATTGGGAAAGAATTTCCTTTGTCAAGCTCCCAGGTTGAGTGAGAGTGGCTGATTTTCATTGAGAAGTATTTTCACATTCAAATAATCTTGGATGAAAATTCATTGCATATTGTAATGCGTATGTAACTTGACTCCTTTATCTAAGACAAAAAGATTTATGAATGTGCTTAAATAGTAAGAGAGCTAGTATTGCCTCCCTTATTTGCAGCTTTTCCATTTAGTTAGCATATATCATGCAAGGACTATCTTGTTCCAAATATTAGACTGGGGTAGAATGACTAATTTCTCAACTTTCACAGAATATTGAAAGACGTTTATACGTGCCATGCAGCCACAGTTGTGTAGAAATGGTTAGTGTGGCTCTTCATTGGGGACAGTGTATCTGATATATTTAAATGATGATTGTGTCATAAAGTCACTTTGACCCAGGTTTTGGTGTGTGGTGATGATGACAGTAGAGGGTTGGAGGAGTTCATGACTCAGTGATTGCATTATTTGTTTTGTGAACATGATCAACTGGCCTATAAAACATGATTATCAGAGAGCAGTTGGTATATGTGAGAGTGCTTTATTTTTCTTTTTTCGTGGGTCCCACTGCCTTGTTTTGAAAGTAGTTTCAATGTGAATGATGCATTTTGGCAAATTGTTATTGTAGCCTTTTCACTCTAAAGCAGTTATCTCAAAAGTTTTATTTGGTTGCATAAAGCTTTTTAGGTTGCTGAGATCTAATGAATACATTTTGTTGCAGTGGGGGAAAGCTGTGGAGCCACATCAGTAAGTATGTGGAAGAGGCATATACGGATCCAAATGAAATCTTAGACACTTCCATCAACACATATGCTGGTCGCCGCTTGTTGCAAGAAACAACAGAATATGATGGTCTTGCCAGTGAAGCATTGTCCCTTTGTGAAACAACTTCTCTTACTTCCCACTTGTCTTCTCAGATACCCTCACACCAGTCTTGTTCCCAAACAACACCGTCCACCAGCAACTTCCTTACCGTCCCAGGATGCAGCTCAATAGGAGGGAGTTCTGGATGTTCGGAGGCATCATCTTCTTGTCTCCCTGATGGTTACCTTCAACTCTTCTCAGAATACACCCATAGCCTACCGTCCTCCTCCTCCATGGTCGTCATCCCTCCATTAGGTCAGAGCACCACTGTAGCAACAGACTCAGTGCCTAAATCTATGAGTGCTGGTGCTTTAGTTGTTTCAGCTGGTTGCTCTGATATAAGTAAAGATGCACCAGATGCTAGATTATCAGTTGCGGAGGATAACAACATTCTTGAGGATGGAGTTTTAGTTAATGGAACTAATTTGGTAAATGAAGAAGATAAAGTGAGTATAGGGAGTGACACTCTGTCAGGAGTTAGTGAAGACTTCAGTTGTTCTCTGCCTGTCAGTGTTCCCAGTGTCCTACCAGATCCATTACATTTGCCAGAGGTTAAGATAACTACTGATTCTTACCTTGAACCTAACTTAGATCCTGTTGATAGTTCCTGTCCTGTAGGAGAGCCTCATCATATAGAAAATAAAGTTGGTGCCATTGATGGAATTAAATCTCAAAGTGATGTGAGAAATTGTCAGAATGAGGTAGAGGAACAGAGGCATCATGAAAAGAATGATGAAGTGAAATCCATTCCAGATGAGAGGGAAAATGAAGTGAATCATAACAGAGAGGACAAAACTTTGCCCACAGGGAATGGAGGAAGAGAAGCATTACATCTAAAGACATCACATTCTCATTTAGGAGTTGAGGATGAGCGAGATGACAACAGCATAACAGACACATCATTTGGTAGCATGACTCTTCCTTCCTTGTCCTGGACCAAACGGGAGGATTCAGAACTTGCTTCTTTAGATATTGAGGATCTTATTAGAAATTCAAAAAAGTTATTGCAGAATGTTGATTATACACTTCAGCAGAGTAAGAGCCAATGTGTGGCAACATTTCATGAGTCTGATGAAAGTACATCCATAGAACATTCTGAACTTCCTTATGATAGTGGCAGTATAGGCTTTGATCATACAGATAAAGAGAAAAAATCCTCATCCAAGAAGGAAAATGAGAAGAAAATTGCCCACAACAAACATTCCACTTCTGTTTTGTCTGTTCAAGAACCTTTGTTCGCTCGTCATTCAGGGTCCCCTGCTACTGACCAGAAGCCACATGAAAGCAGTTTAAAGGCTGCTAAAAATGAAAGTAGTATGCTAATACAACCAAAATTGGAGGTAGATCTTTGTGAAATAAGTAAAGCTTGTGATAGTAATGAATCTCAGATAGAAAAATCTCGATGTGAAATCATCACTCAAGGCATTGCATCAACTGAAGCCATCCAGGATATCATTGTCCAGTCTGAACAGCCACAAAATGTTCAGGCAAATAGTAATTCAGGCTTTAAGGAACATTTTCTCACAAACAAGTTTGATGTTCCAGTAGAGAGCTCATTAGCAGCTCTCCTTGAAAAGTATTCAGCAAGTAGAGGACATGACTTACAACCTAGATTGCCAGAAGGGATTGTGAAAGTGTGGTTATCTCAAGTCATCACAGCCGTCACGGCACTGCACCAGCTGGGCATTGTTTGGGGGTAAGCTAACAGTATGAAAGAAGATAATCCAAGTGTAGACATTATGATTAGGATTCTGTTATTATTTTCTTTTAACATGTTTGTATTTAGAGAGGAAGAGTGAGGAAATGATTACTGAGAGGGCGTACGTATCAGAATTTGAGGGAACAAGGGAAAGAGTAAGACCAAGGAAGAGGTGGAGAGATGAAGTGAAAGATGCAGTAGAGGCCTGGGGATGCATGAGGATGTGAGACATGCTATCAGTAGGTTGAACCAGGTTGGGTTTTTTTTTTGCATTAGTTTTGTAGATAACTGCTGTTCTGTGGCTGATTTTTTCAGGTTTGGTGTACTGGTAAGGTAAGTTTGACTGCATATTGGGATGGTATCTGAGTTTCTCAATTTTCAAAATCTGGAGAATATGGAGGAAATATTTTTCTGTAGATTTTTATTCCATTATGTATTTTTAGTTTTTGGTGGCTATGTTTGTGTTTGTTTTTTGTTTTCTTGCATTCTGAATTGTATTTAGATATATTTATGTTGTTATCATAGGCTGGTATTATACATTAACACAGTTCTCCCATATAGTTATTCAGCTGCTCCAAAAACACTTAGCAAGGGCTGTATTGTATTTCATTATCTATATGGATTTTTTTGGAATACTCCTTCATCTTGGAGGGTCCTCTTCAAATTACATCATTTACCTAAGTTAATTGTAATGAATCCTGGTAATTTACATGTATATTTAGAATTAGTTAGAATTAATAGACATGGCCTTCACCCTTCCTACCATGTTGCTGTACATGGTATGATTAAGCATGGGACTGAATGGATACACTGTTACGGAGAAAACCTAGTATAATGCAAGTAAAGGTGTTTACTGTGCTTGACATGACACCTCAACCCCTTTGGGTCAGATCTGTCCAGACTCTTCCCAATTTTTATATATCTAATTTCCTCATTTGAGTGAAGCATTATCCTAGGCTGAATGCCAGAGAGGAATTCCCTTACATGCACAGGGTGAGAACAGTATGCAAGTGATGTTTTAGAACTTCTCCTTCTGCTCCTCCTAAACTTCTGTTATAACTACAAGAATGTTGTAGAGTGTAATAATAAAGGCATTTGACAGAAGTGTTCCAAAGCTCACCAGGAAAGGTGAAGAAACTTTAGCTTTACTCTATGAAATTATAAGAAATGTAAGGAGCTGTGTCAGATGAACTCAGGATAGATAACTGTACATTCTGTGTGGCAGAAGAAAGCAGTATTTTAAAAGAAGCAGAATACAGGTTGTTCTAGGTGAGATAGTACTGTATTGGAATTTAATTGACTAAGAAAATAGTTTATTCATTCACCAAAGTAAGTTCCCTTGGTGTATCTTCCCTCTCACATTCACAGGAGTCATTATTTTCTTTACCATATCTCTTGTTAACAGAATCACATGCATCAAAAATTTTCTTTACTCTCATGATTTTAATATGGAACTGTAAAGGACCATCTTGTGTCTTTTTCTTTACTAGTGTATGCTTTTTGTTTCTGTCAATTAACAGAGACTTCAATCCTGACAATATCCTACTTGATGATGGTGGCAGCATACTCGTAACATATGAGAGTCGTTGGTCTTCAGTGCAGCGTAATGTGCGGGGTGGTAAAAGTTGGAAATGCATGAATGGGCAGCATGCTGTGGATGAAGCAGTAGCAAGACGGAAGAAGGGATACTTAGCCCCAGAGCTAGAATCCCCATTAGCACACCCTACAACTGCCTCTGACTGGTGGTCTGTTGGGTCTCTGATGTACCACATGCTCACTGGACAGGTATTTACTTGTTTCTTTTATTTGTTAGCATGACATTTGTTTATAGAAATGTGTAAGTACACTTAGGCCTTACCATTGTGACTTGATCAGCTACATAGTGATTTGTATTCTGTCAAATTATTCCAATTTTAAGTTTATTCTAGTGGCATATCGTTTATTGAGCATTTTATGATGTAAGACTCCAAATACAAAGTATTATTTCAGTAGATTCTTGAAATGCTGTCTTCATGAAACACTTGAATCATAAACAGTATAAAATGTTGTGTGGAAGACGAAATAGACCAGTTCATAAATGTGAAGCCTGTATTTGTTTTTCAGAGAACATATTTTGTTTTGTACCATTATACCATCACTAGATGGAATTTTCCCATTTGATATTGGCAACAGGAGGGTTATAGCACTTCTTTGGTGACACTCTTGAACTCTGGGGAATTGTGAATGGCAATTAGACAGGGAATTTCCTTCAAAGATAAAAAATTTTGAATACATGCTAAAAATTCTTTATGACAGGCAGTGAATTTTATGTTTTATTCCAAATAAAGGTTGTACAGGTATATGACATAATAAGTGGAATGCTTCATGGGAAGTGTTAAGGATTTGTGGGATTTGCATACAACTGTTGGATGGTGTGAATGCCTTCTATAGATGGGCAAATGCATATGTAAGAGTGGAAGGAGGATTTGAGCAATAATTTCACTATACATGTAGGTGTGAGGCAGGGACTGTGTGAGGTCACCATGGCTTTTTAACATATATATGGATTGAAGGATAAGAAAGATGAAAGCAGAACTAGGGAAAAGATGAAGAGTTAGAGTAAGGTGATGAGATATAGTGGCTAGTGACAAGCCTATTTGTGAATGATACTGTGTTGCTTGCTTAGAGTGAGGAGGTGTTGCAAAAGGTTATAAGTATGTTCTATGATTTGTGTAAACATAAGCAATTGAAGGTAAATTCAAGTAAAAGAAAAGTAATGGTCTTTGCTGGGAAAGAAGACAGTGTACTTATTTGTGTTAGAGATATGGGGGAGAAAAACTGGAAGAGGTCAGAGAATCTAAGTATTTGGGAGCAATCTTGGTTAAGTTTGTCATATGGAAGGTGAAATAAGGGAGAGAGCAGTACAGGGTAGAAGAGTAATTGGTGTCCCTTGATAGAATAATGAAGGGCAAAGGTGTAAGAATGGAAGTGAAAACAGGATTAAGGGACAGCATTGTCCTCCTGACCTTGACCTGTGTTGCCCAAACATGGACATGGGATGAGTTACGGGACAAGAATCTAAGACGAGCATGTGGTATGACTAGCTGGAATGAAGGAAGTAAGGAGGGTGGTGTATGAGAGATTTGGCATTGCAGGGAATGCAAAGGGAATAAATTGAGGAGTAGTCGAGTGGGGGAAATATGATACTTTGAGATGATTTGGGCATATGAAAAGAATGCAAGACAGAGTTTACACATAGATTGTTCGATATATGATGAAAGGGTTGGTAGGTAGTAGCTGGTAAGCAATCACCAACTAGGATTACCAGGACTATATTACCAGTACTACCCACCTGGGTATCGGGAGGGTGATTGATGGCTGCATATTGAGCCAGCACTTCAGTGATTGTCAACTTACACTCCTCTGACCCAGGTTGTTTTCTTTTCTTTCTGCCTCACCCACATGTGGGCTGCAAGCATTCTGTCCAAAGACATACAATCTCTCCTTGTCACACATAACACTTGACAACACTTAATTCACACGGCACATTCTTCATAAGTGAATTTTCCTGTGGTGAATACTGTGCACTAGCTCTTCCTTTTGGCAAAATAGTAGGAGCAATAGATAGAATTAGCAGGCAGGAACATTAGACAGGAGCATTAGGTAGAAGCAATAGGTAGGAACATCATATGGAAGTATTGGACAGAAGTAGTAGGTTGAAACATTGGGTAGGAATATTAGGCAGATGCATTAGGTAGAAGTAATCAGTAGGAATATTAGGTAGGAGCCTCTGAAGATGCTGCTCTAGAGTTGCCTTCTCCCCAGCCTGTTAAGGGTTAAGCATTAAAGGCTGAGAAGCAGCACCTGAGTTCAACAGTATGAAGGTTTTGTTTTTTTTTTTTCTTCTTTTTTTTTCAATGGCCACCTCCTTGAGGGAGTTCCCATAGGGAAAGGGCATCAGAGATATACATAGGTAAATAGAAGGGGTTGGTCTGAGAGGAAGACCACCTGTGGTATGGGGAAATAGAATGGAAGAGTATTGGAGGGAGAGAGATGGGAAGAAATGTGTGGAACAGTGTATGCGAGTGAGGCATGTAAGGACAGTGAGAGGTGGAAGCTCTTTTGTTGTAGCCACCCCCTGGATCGGAGTTTCCAGAGGGAATGGGCATCAAGAGATATAGATAGATAGATAGGTAGACAGATAGATTAGTTTCACATAATAACAATGACATGTGAAAATTATTGCATGGTGTTGTAGATTTAGTTGAATAAGGGAACTCATCTGATAATGATACTTAGTTAGAATCTCTGTCTTGAAGTTTATTATACAATGTCTAATATATATGAATATTATTTATTTATTTATTTATTTATTTATTTATTTTGCTTTGTCACTGTCTCCCGCGTTAGCAAGGTAGCACAAGGAAACAGACAAAAGAATGGCCCAACCCACCCACATACACATGTATAT
>JAUUDZ010204618.1:0-16935 GCA_032361705.1 Panulirus versicolor | reverse complement strand
AAGACTGAGTTGGGAGATCAGCGGTTTAGTGTTTGCCAGGTTAGATTGATGGGTATGTTTTGTCATTGTTGTAAATGATGGGGGTTGGGGGATCTGTGAGTAGAAGTTACTGAAGTGTGAGGCAGGGGTAAACCTTTTGTGTTTACTGAGAAGTTGGTGATTCATTATAGAGTGGTTTAGGTGGGAGGGATCTAGTGCTTAATTAGCTAATGTATCTATATCTCTATCTTTATCCCTAGGCATACATACAGATTGACACCTTACTACTGTATAAATTAAGAAATACTTTTTATTTTGCTGTTTGTTTTATACAAAAGCTTTAAATGTCTTGTATTGTTGCTGCTGCAGTTTAAGTGAGGGAACTCTACACATTATCAATCAGCACCTTCAAATATTGCCATTGGCTTGCATTTTGTCTCCTAAGAATATAACTGATTTCATTGGAAGAAAAAGTGTGGCAAGTGTTCATGCCAGTAGAGATTGAGACAATGATAAACTTGAATATATGTTAAAAAATAGAACTTATTATGAACTGTATTATCATATCAAAAAGATTGCATAGTCTGTACATCATTTAAGACATCAGCCTTATCATTGGTTAATTCTCATTCTTGTAAGTTATAATATTTTGGTACTAAAATTTTCAGTATTTTAATTTTTGTAGTTCAAACAGTATAAATTAATAAGCTTTCATAACCTCTTACCACAAGTAATTCTCTTACAACATATACAACTCTTCATACTGAGTGGCTTCTTCTCTTATGAGAAATGGGCTTTTGTTTAGCTACAAAAAGTCTGCAACTAACAAGTCATACACCACATAGATAATAGTTATTGTAAAGATGTTAAATGAGTAATATGTTACGATGTCCTTTCAAGTTTTAGACTTAAATATATCATGTTTTACTTTTCCTGCATCTGCAGCAGAGTGGAAGGAAAAGACTTTTCCAAAATAATTTGGTTGCCAATAATTGCCCATAAAGACCCAACACTAATACAATTTGGCCCTGAAAGAAGTGAAGCAGCCATGTCAGTTGTCTGCTCTAAGGAATTACTTTTTGAAAATAATGAGCCCCACAAATACAAGATAAACATAACGTTGAAGCTGTATATGATTATGAAAGGTAAAAATATGGTGAAACAATAAAATTTACAAGTATCCATGGATTAGAAGGAATATATCAAACAAAAATAAATCTTATTTTTTAATATATTATCTGTCCTTTTATAACATTTACAATGCAGCCATTAGCTGCAAGAAACAGTTGTCAAGATCAACAGATGTAAAGGATTCTAAGGCGATATATGTACTTGGCATGAAGAACTGCTCATATAGGAACCTGCCTCCTGTATGCTCTTCCGTAAACAACTGCTACAAAAATATACAACTTCAAACACTAAATCATTGCTTTCAGATGTTAGATGAGCTGTGTTTTCTTCATGGAAATATGGTTCTTGAAAGACTTAAAGTACTACAATAATACTATACACTGCATTGTGTTGCACAATTTACAGACAGAATTAACCAGTCACTGAGAAAAAACTCTACCTAATACACTCATACCTTGCTCATCTACACTTAACATATTCTTTTCTAAATTTCTTTACTTCCCTCTAAGGATTTTACCTGCTCTACACCATAGTGGTAAATGCATTGATATCCAGTCTGTCTTCTTACACAATGAAAAATCTATCTTGACGATACTGACACATTTTATTTCAGTGTCCTACATTTATAATTTCCTCAAGTATATTATAGCAAGGCATAATCATACCAACTTCTCCATACTGGGAACTGATTTATTCCAATTTTCTCTAGCTTTTCTTGCTTTGTATCCCTTTGATACATTTTATATTTCCAATCTCACTGAAACCCCACAAACGGTAATACAATAATTTACATCAGCATTTCAGTCCTTAATTTCAAAAGAACATAATGCTAAGTGCAATCCACTGTAATGTATATTCAGGTGCTTCTGACATTCACCCAGCATGAATTATCAAAAATACAAAGCTCCACTTAAGACCACATTATTCTGCTTTTATACCATTCAGATATCATCGTGCTTTAATAATCAAAACATTCTATAAGCAATACATGTAAATGAAATAGCAATACAGGAATATCCAGTACTATGGTAAACACCTGGTCTATTATTTCTGAGATAAAAAATTCCATGCATGATACACAAGTTTCTCCAACATACCAAAAATACATCATAAGTACATTTCCACTCAAGCAACTGATGATACATTTATCCAGCAACAATCAGAAGCCCCCACATAAGAATAGTAGGCTTCTTCCTCCTTGCTCAACATCATTAATTCATCAGACAGTTTGTAACACTTAACACTTCTATAAATTCATATATAAAAGCAACACAGTTTTTCATACAAACATAAACAACTTGCATATCTTCTCTGAAACCTTCCACTGGGAAAAGTGAGCACATACACAGATGCCTTAGCCTCTTTACTGGATCCCCTTTTGTGTTACTCCTACTGTGCTCAGGAATTCAGCCATGCCCACTGGGAAGAACCACAGGTCAAGAAGTGTGGGAATGTTGTGTATGTTTGTGTGGTGAGCACAGGACAGCTGAGGAATGTGTCTTTTCCTTACTTTGGAAGTTGCAATTTGGAGATGTGATATGCGCAATCTGTGTTTGTGATGTGATATGCGCAGTCTGTGTTTGTGATGTTGAAAAGATGGATGGCATCCAGAACACAGACCACAAAGCATAACTTATACATACCTGGGGAGTGTAGTTACAAGCAGTGTATGGCTGGTACAGTGGAATTGAGTTGGGAGGGCAGGTGCTTAACATTTATTGTCATTACGTTGTCAGCATCATGCTTGTTGGGTATTGGGGACCAGTAAATTTAATTTGTTGGTGTGAAGCAAGGATAGGGTTTTTATTTCTACTTGGGGGCTGAGGTTATTAATAGAGCAGTTTAGGTAGGAGAAATCTAGGTTTGTTACAAAGAATTAATATGCTGAGCGTAATGAAATCATGAGATTGAATCATAGGTATTTTGTCTCCTCAAACAGGAAATCAGTGTTATGATTGCTAAGCAGCTGGTGATTGTTCTAAGTGCTGTTTTGTGTGATATGCTGCTTTGTTACATTTTCTTTTGATGGGGTGGATGACCAGGCGGTTGAGGCATAAGTTAGGGTGGAGCAGAATTATTTGTTGAGGATATTGTGGGATAAATATATAATTAATTAGTTATAAACCCCAGGATCTATTTCAAGTGGCTCCTGCAGCTTTGAGGCTGTACTCCAATCAGAAGTATGGAAATGAAGGACTCCTTTGAAATGAGAAGTTCCTCATCATGACTATATTTCTTTTTGTCCACAGCTTCATGGAAGGTGACTTTTCACTTGCTTTGTAACCACATGCAGGCGAGTCCATCAACATGAATGTATAGTGTATATATAATTTGTGAGGCTTTGCTACTGTCAGTAACAGGGAAACAATGGCTTCTTTGGAATAAGTTCCTTGACCATATGGTACTCCTTTTTGTCCACTGATACATATCAGTAATATTGTCACCACATCATCAGTTTACATCATTAAACCATAGGCAATAGTGTGCCATCCCTTATCTCTAATTCCCTCTCTCTCTCTCTCTCTCTCTTTACATATATATATATATATATATATATATATATATATATATATATAATACCCCAGTAGTCCCTCTAACTGCAGCACCCAGGGAGCTGGCCATGTCCGGTGGGCAGACCACATATGAAAGCTACGTGTTCATACTGAAAGATCAAAGGATATCAGGGCATTTGAGCCCCATTAGTCTATAATGAAGGTGAAGGGGCAATACCAGACTGGCTTAAAAAAAGTTTTCAGCATTTACATTTTCTGGTCTTGCTTAAAAAATGGGTATTAGAGAATGCATCAGTATTGTCTCAAATGTCATAAGCAGTGGGTAAATGTGTTCATTGGGCAAATGGCAACTGATGGGTAATGTCATAACCAATGGACAAATTTCATAACCTGTGATTAAATGTCTTAAGCAGAGGGCAGTTGTCACTACCTGAGGGCAAATGTCATAGGCTCGTGGGTAAATTTCAGAACCAATAGGCAAATATCATAGGCAGATTTGAATTTTAAAAGTTTAATCTCTAGAGAAGAGGGACCCCAACTACAGTAAAGTGAGGTGCAGTGAGCAAATGTCATTACCAGTGGGCAGTTGTCATAATCATTGGGCAAATGTCATAACCAATAGGCAAATGCCATACCCAGCAAGCAAAAGTCATAAACAGTGGGAAGATGTTGTAGCCAATGAGCATTTGGAAATGTCATAACAAATGGGAAAATGCCATAACAGTGTCACTTGCTGTAGGCAAGTGCTATAACCAGTGGGCAAATGTCATGTCCAGTGTCAAAATGTCGTAAGCAAACATCATAACTGTGGGCATATGCCACAAGCAGTGAGGAAATGTCATAACTAGCAGGGAAATGTTACACCCTGGGGGAAATGGTCGCAATCATTGGATAACGTATCACAACTAATAGGAAAATGTCATAACTGGTGGGCTAATGTTATATCCAGCAAGCAAATGACATAACCAGAGAAAAAAGATCATAATTAATGAGCAAATGTCACAGATAATGGGAAAATGTTATAACCAGTGGGTAAATGTCATAATCAGGGGGCACACTTCATAACCAAAGGGCAAATGCCATTACCAATGAGTGAATTTCACAATTAGTGGGCAGAGTTATATATGATGGCTGTTGAAAAAAAAAATGCATATTTTCTTTATCTTTACAATAGTATCTAGGAACAAGTAACTTGGTAAAAGTATATAATATAACGAATACAATTAATTTTCATAACTGATATTTCCACTGCACTTTAAAATACTTTAGTATTATAAGGATATAATCATTTATAAAATCAGTGCAATCCCAATTCTATCTATATACTTCTGTGATGCAACATCCCTCTAGGAACTCCCTCAGTGGGGTGCCAACAGCAAAAGAATCTCCATAACTGATGAACTCCAGTGCCGCTTCTTAGCCTTTAGTGCCACACCCTTAAAAGGCCACTGGCAGAGGGCGACTCTAGAGCAGTGTTTCCAGAGGCTAATGTCCCTACTGACTACTACTACCTAATGTTCCCTCCTAATTTTTCTACCTTCTACTTCTATCTCTTGCTCCTACCATTTTGCCAAAAGGCACAGCTAATGCATAGCACTCACCAGGGGAAAATCTAGAGTTATGAAGAATGAATTGTGTGTCACCTGTTGTCAAATGTTATGTGTGCTAAAGACAGAGTATATGTTTGTGGACGGAAATGCCAGCAGTCCATGTGAGGGGTGAGGGATACAGTAAAGATAGCTACCTGGGTCAAAGGAGCGTAACTTGACAACCACTGAAGTGCTGGCTCACTATGCAGTCATCACTAACCCTCCAGAGACCAAGGCAGGTAGTACCAGTATTAAACCTCCCTGGTTGGTGGCTGCCTCCCAGCTACTACCTAACTATTTCTTCTACATTTTTAATTATAGTGAACTCTGAACTGGAATGTGTTGGAAAAATCTATAAACTACACATTAAAAAAAATAAAAAATTCAAAAGCCAGAGAAATATGATCCCGGATTCAATTAATCTGTTTGCCATTACCACAAAAGCAAATCTTTAAACTCATAACAGAAAATGACTATTTCCCCTGGAATGAATGTGTAGAGCATAGCCTAGCATTAGGTTTTCCATTGGGTTCACTTTTACTGTAACCTTACTATCAAAGTAAATAACAGAACCAGCCACACAACATGCATGCAGTGTTCTTATGATTAAAAATTCACTCAAGAAACAGAGGAAGGAGCTCAAAGAGTTTAAAAGCTCAGTTGTCTGTTCCTTGGGCTACCTCACTAAGGTAGGAAAAAGTAAGCAGGTATAAAAAACAAATCTACAGTAAAATTAAGTACACAAAAAATCGGTAGGCGTTCATGCTAAAGGCAGCAAAAGTATTTTAGATTTCACAAATAATCTAGCTACACACTGATCTTCACTGATGATATAACATGCATGTCAAGAGGTATGCATGAACAAATCATGCTGAGACCAGAGGATGAAACAGGAAAACAAAATATAAATGCATGCTCAACTGAATGCCATTTTATACTGCTTTAAATTTACCACATACTTAGATGCCAAGTAATTCTTATATGAATTCAAATTGTTTGATTATATATGACAATATGTAAAAGCCTATATAACTAGGGAAAGCATAAGGCAATTATATCTGTATGGTAGACGTTTGAAGTACCTGTTATCCAATACCATATACATGTTGATCTTGATCCTAAATAAAGAACAGACAGAAAATGAAAAATTCATAAATTATAACGTTTATTATTCTTCATTAAATACTAAAATCAGCTAATAATCCATTAAATTCATTTTTATGCTAGTCAAACTCATCACGTGATCTCGCACAATATACTGTTAAATAATATTCCACTAATTTGAAAATAATGGATCCTACACTCCAAGCATTAAAGGTAACCAACTTGTAATACAGGGTGACCATTTACATACTCTGTACAACTATGATTTGGTTAGTCTTTAAGAAACTCACTTTTGATCTGAAAGACTCTTTTATAAGCTGTAATCTGGAAATATTAAGAGTCTAACTTGGCGCTCAAGACATTTTAAACAATGAATTACAAGACAAAATTATAATATACTTACCCCTAATTCTCCACAAACAAATGATATTGGTAATTAATCATTTCCCCATCACAAAAGCAAAGATTTACCCTGTTGCCTAATCCTGTCACAAAATGGCATCAAGCTTAACTTTGGGCTGTTATGCCCAGGAGTCATAAAATATGTCTACAAAAAGTGAACCAGTGGACTGGGCATAACAGTAGTGTGTGTGATCTACTTGCCCCATCTAGGCCAAGAGCAGTCAATTCAGAACTTAGCTTTCCAAACTTGATGATGAGCTGTACCAGAGTTCTTATGTGGTAAATCAATCCATACACTGAGCATGGTCATCTGTTTCAGCTGGAGTTCCACAGCCATAGGGTACTGATCAGGAGTACTTTAGAGATCAGCACAGTAATGAATTAGGAAAACTAGAGATGTGGTAAAACATTGAAATCTTAGGTAGAGGGTAAAAGTTATGAACACACTGTGATGAGCGAAAAAAATCAAGTTCACAGTGTTCAAGAGGCTTGTATGAAAGAATGCTTGTTCCAACTATGATACATGAATATGAAACAAGTATATGCAGGTAAGGATAGTTTGAAAATCTGAGTAGACATTTATAACTTGCAAAATCTTGTAATTAGGGAAGATAAAGACAAGATGCAAGATGGTTATCTGGTGCATAAGAAGGGCTTACATAAAATTGGCCCTAATTATCCCAAATCTAGAGTTGGACCTGATGGTGCATCATACACTCTACGATAATAAGCTCCACTAAAGACAAGAAGTTTAGTAACATTCAGCCAGTCTAGAGAGAGCATGAAAGAAAAGCCTCAGTATCTGAGAAATGCATCAAAATCTCCATGGTTAACTTCATATGTCCTGAATCTCCCAAGGACCTCTGTTTTTTGAGAAATGCTCTGAGGCAAAATCTTGTGAAGGTAGAAGCCTTTCACACCTAGTAACAAAGGTTGGACCTCACTGATGGAATGCCACATTCCCCAAACCAAAATGTAACAGAAGACACAGTTCCCTAATTTGAATGAGAAACAGCTGTCACAAACTTAAGCATGGGAGATCAAAAAGATGAACTAAACTGAGAACATGAGGATTTAATCCCAAGACCCATACACACTGCTTATTAAAACTCCTCATCAGACAAAAATAAAAAAAATTTGGTTGCTAATGGCAAATATCGCAAGGTTCATGTACCTCTGGAAGTACTCCAGAGCTGAAAAACATTCTGAATCCTACTCATCTAAACATCAAGATAAGGGTTTGTACCTAAAGGTTGGATTAAACAACAGTATAAATCTATGCTTATATGATCTGAACATAGCTAATTATCAGTGAATGAACATTTGTGGTGGCTTTCAGAGCAACTATACCATTCCATCCATTTAAAATTAATGTCAGTGAAAAATAAGTGACAATAAAGCTTTAGTATCCACAGCACACAGTTATGCTCAGAAATGAAGTTATTTACATAAGGGCACCCATATGCACATAATACAAAAGTGTCACTGCTTATTCAGCCCAGCGCTAAAAAATCGAGCCCATGTCTTTTGTGGAAAAAGCAACATTAGACACACAACACACCAACGAAAGAAAAATTCCTGATGGATATCAGAAGTGCTACAAACTTTTATGTACATTTTTAGAGTAAATGATCCAACAAAACAAGAATTAGATAATCTCTAAAGGTCATTTCTACTATCTCTCAAACCTAAAAATAATATTTCATTAATAAAAATATCTAAACCATTGTTCTAATAATATACCTATACAGCTTTTCCTTTGGCATCAATTAGTTTATACATCTACATTATACACATACAGTACCATTAAAATAAGCTTGAAAACGGACAAATAATCATCAAATACAACAATTAATATCATGCTTTTCTGAGTAGAACCCAACCTGTAATACAGTAAGAATACATATTTAGGGATGATATGGCTTGCAAGTGAAAAATTAACTTTAACTGAAGCTTTCAAATTCTCTCTGTTTATGCCTAAAGTATTTTAGTACATGTATTGCCTTTTAAAACATTCCTTATCAAAATATAGAATATTCTGGCAATATTTATCAATACAGCAATTATTGTATAAAGGAAAGCTTTAAGAAAATGCAAAATTTCCCTGACAAAGTATAGAGGAATGTCATTAGTGAAAATAACAAGAATTACCACAAAAAAATCTACAAGTAATCAGATCTAAGTTGCTGATGACATCATGACACTTTTGTCTTTTCTGAAACTACGTTGGTTTCCCAATACAGATAAAAAGTTTTTGTACAAATGTTCATAACTTTTTAAAGTTCTCTTGAAAAAATTACTGAGAGACATATCATCATCAGAAGCAAAATCTTTACAATTTCATATCAATCCCAAGTACTAAAATTTCATTTTTTCACTGAAAAATTACTCCGTACATCAAGTTATCTCCATTCCCATTCACTTGAGGTGGATTACGAAAGTTTCTCAAGCCATAATTGAAAGCAAATGGGAATATATAATGGAATTTTAAACATGGGGACATTCACCTTTCTGGTAGGCATTTTGAAAATATTTCAAATTTCTAATTCCAATGAAATAATTTCTAAACCAGATCATTATAACAATACAGCCAGCCAATATATCTGTGTGGTCTACTATCAATGCTGTATTCAAGTAATGTGCACAACTTGCTTAGTGCATATATACATCATTTTTACAAAATGTGTTCCAACTTTACTCATACGTAAATAAAGACAAACAAAAGTTTGCACTGAATGTTATCACAATGCTGTTATCTTAAATGTATATTTTCGAAATTAATTTTCAGAAGAAAAACGAACAATAATGATGCTTATGGCTAGTTATGAATCCAATGTATGAAATATTCCATAAGCCAACAAAAACTTTTATGAAGCATGGAGAACTTAACAAGCTTTTCTCAATAGATGAAAAAGTGTTTTATACAGTAACAAAAAAATTAGGCTTGCCAATATAATTATTAAAAATGGAAAAGCTTTCTTTTGCTGGGGCTTTGATTTTGTTCATAATATGGCAAAGTCTGTGTAATGCAAAATGAGGTACTGTTATGACAATACCATTGGAATATGAAATTAAAGTCTACAGCTGCCATTACTGTGCTCCTCTTCAATCTTAAATTTTCACAACAAAAACATGAAAGCAACTACTTTCTTGCTCCACCTAATTCCTCATTACATAGCTACCTCATCCATCACCACAATTACAAAATGTGCCAGGGTTCTGCCTTTTATCAAACTTTTCATTACATGAAGAATAAATCACTTGTAGTTCCATAAGCACTATTACTTCTAAGAAGCTTGAAGTGAGCACTAATTAGACAACCATACTGAAAAAGAAAGTGTCTTTGCTTCATGTAAAATGATTCAACACACTGAATAATATTTACACATTAATGACTGAAAGTTAAACTATATATTCAACTGTTCGAATAAATAAAAGTGCAATTCTTTTTGATGGAATGTATAAATTCTTTCAAGTCAATGATTATGGAGGGTGAAGTTTTTCATGATTCCAGCCATACATAAACTTATTTCTGGTACCTCACTATGCTTAAAAGGTTAAAAAACAAAGGGATCTGTCTTAAAAACTAATAAATTCTTCTGACTAAGGTTCCATCAACAGGGAATTGGCCATTGCTTCTTGACATAAGCAGAATTCTGTACTGTAAAATCATACTTTTTGTCACCATAATTCCACTGATAATCACTCTGTCCTTCTGTGAAAAGAAAAAATCGTAAAATCTTATGAATACGCTTCTTTTCTTATATTTCATCTCCTAGATATGTACATCTTAAAAACAACTTGTAGACTTTTTATAAATTCACTCATGTGATATTTTGGTTTCTGCCCTACAATGAGATCTTTTGACCAGGTTCGTGTATTTTCTGAATGAAAGCAAACAAAATGAATCTTACAAAACATGTCAAATATGATAGCACAAACAGATAAATCTGAAAAATAAGCTTTTGTTCTTCACAGCATAAGGCAATCAATAACTGACAGGTGTCTGAGTGTCCAGATGATGCAAGGTGGCTGGATACATTGTAGCCAAAAATTTGGTCACTGCATTGCAACTTTGCTAAATCACAAAGGCCCAGTATGCAGACAAAAATGCTGTCAGCTGCCCAAAAGACATAATGCATTTATTGTCCCCTTCCCTTTCATTTAGAGAAATTTGAAAGTTACCTCTTAACAAAAAGGGAAACGGTTTTAAAGTCTTATTATTCTAACCCAGTCATGATACACCAATCAGTATTGCAATATAATTTAGAAATACAGATATGATTAGGATTATCACAAAACCTTTTGAGCTGAAGACAGCTTTACTAAAATGATATAAAACTCTTCAAATCTCAGCATCTACACTGAAGACTAGAAGAGAGAGCAAGCAGAGTCCCATGGCTGGTTCATGACAAAGAGCAACTAGAACATGTCAAAATTCCAAGAGGGAGACGACTAACAACATACTTTTCTGAGGATATGAATACTCTTTACATATGAATGGCAACATTCATGGCTAAAAATCCATGTTATCAAGACAGATTAGAGAGAGAGAGAGAAAGAGAGAAATGATTAACCCAAGAATTTCAGGAACAGGACGTAATTGTTAAGAACATGAGAAGGTAGCATGTATGATGTCTTTACACTGGCCCTTCTGGACACAAGCAGTAATTTCAAGCCCTATTATCATAGTTATCCTAAATCCCTAGGACCCCTTTCATGGAGCTGCTGCTTCATGACTGCAGTCCTCATGGGTAAGGTGGGCTCTGGGACAAGAAGGTCCTTGTTGATCCTGTTCACTGATGATGATAAAGCTTTACAGAGGAGCACTTCTTCCTTGTGGTGGTACCACATGCAGGAAGAGTCTGTTAATACCTATACCCAATTATCATGACTTAGAAACCAAAATATCCAGCCATCCTGAATCTGGACAAGAAGGCAACTGCCTATGACTAACTGAAAACTATGGACAAAATTGAAAGCACTAGTCTTACCTTTCTGTAGAGTTCTGTCTTGTTGCTATAGGTGTAGAAGTACTAGAACTTTTCCTTTCCTAAAAAAAAAATATACAATATTAATATGGACAGGGAGCTTTGGTTTCAGTGCATTACACATGACAGCTAGAAACTGAGTGTGAATGAATGTGGCCTTTTTTGTCTGTTTTTTTGGTGCTCCTTCGCTAAAGCAGGGGGTAGAGATGCTGTTTTCTGTGGGGAGGGGTAGCGCAAGGAATGGAAGAAGGCAAGCAAGTATAGATATGTACATGTGTATATACATATATGTTTGTGTATGTGTATGTATATGTGCATGTATGGGTGTTTATGAATATATATTTTTTTTATACATATTCACCATTTCCTGCATTAGTGAGGTAGCGTTAAGAACAGGGGACTGAGCCTAAGAGGGAAAATCCTCTAAGAAAGTCTGTGAAAACAAAATCTTTGTCAGTTTAATTAATTTACTTTTACCTTACTAATGAAAGAAAGAATGACTGAAATTTTGAAGACTGAGGCAAACAGACCTTGAGGACGGTGATTGGAGGTATGGGAGTGTCTCCACTAAGCTGTGGTGTTGGTGAGGTGTTGGACAACTTCAGGCATTCCTCTAGTGTATGGATGAAAGTATCACAAGTTGCTGAGAGCAGAGCAGTAGATTCATCCAACTTCTGCAAACAAACTTAGTGAATATTTTTTATATCACTGAATGAAAATCAAGAAGGATTATTCCTGGGCTACATGTGCTCTTTTAAAATGTGTATTGAATTTAAGTGCAATGAGCCAAATGGTTGCCAGGATAAAATAAAAAATCATTCATTACAAAAACAGAGATAAACCCCCTATATGACATCCTAAGCTCACAACAGAAAGATGGATTCAATGAAAAATTCAAGAGCTTATATAAATACCCAAGAGCATGTTACTGAAACTTGATACAATTATTTGTGCAAGGAAGATAATGGGTATCAATACTGACAAATTGTTGGAAGCAAAATTCTAAAGAAAACCTGAAGGTAAAATTTAGCTATAATAGATATCTACATAAACACAGTATGAGAAATAAAAAGAAACTTGACACTTCCAGGATTCTTTTTTTTCTTTTTTCAATATATAAAATAGCATGAAGCACAGGTCAAAAAGCAAAATGCCTGAAGAAGACTGCATGTGACACCCTGCCTTAAAATGCAGGAAAAGGCATACATTGTATAAATACAATTTACTGACTCCTTCAAAAAGTATTGGTATGACATTATTTTCAAATAATACATTTTCAAAATAAATTACTTGGATATATTATTTCTCTGGAGAAGAGTTTGTATTTCACATAATTTAAAGGGAAGGGACACTGAATAACCAAAATATAGTGATGAACAATAATATTTCTTTTTTCAACAAACCTCAAGATCAGGTCCATCTGGGTTGTTGGCTGCTGTCTTAACACTGTAGACCTGCTTCATTAGGAGGTCACAAGTCAGTCGTAGTTCTGACTTCTTAGCTTTCACGGTATCTGGCTCTTGCTCTGAAAGTATGACGTATGATCAAGTAAGTTGAAAGAGAAATCTTAGGATAAATAAGAAACCATATGTTCAGAGAGAGAAAATGTATGGCAAAAAGCAATAGTGTACTGCATGAATAATTTTGTAAAGGAGGAAAATCATACAATATCCATCTGAAGAGACGAGACTTAGGTGGTATAGAAATCTGGGAGTGATGGTCAGCATGGATGATGAATGAAAACTAAAATCATGACCACAGTCATGTAAAGGAAAAGTTTTAGGTATGCAATGAAGGCTCTAGTACTGAATGGGATAAGTCTAACTGCTGCATGCAAGGAGATTGTATTAAGGAAAGATGGCTAACTCATAGCAGGACTTGAGAGAATAGATAGAATTAAAAATGATGAGATAGTTGAGATGTGGATGAAGAATTTTTAAAAAAAAACATAAGGGTGAAGCATATTAAGATATGACTGAAAGATATACTGGATGGTGAAGATAAATGTTAGTGGAAGATGCATAGAAAAAGAGGTAGACCATGAAAGGGATGGACTGATATGGTGTTAATTACCTAGGGTTAGATGTTTTGTGGATCAGGATGCCTAGAGAGTGATTTTTGAATATATGAAATGAAGTCATTCTATGGGGTGAGGTGGCAGTGTGAATATATGTCATGTTTCACCTGATGTGGCAATGTAGTGTTGTGCAGAGCAAAAATTGAGGGAGCATTTAAATTTGGAAACCTAGTTCACCTTGGCACACTGAACATGAGCCAAGAATGTGTGTATGATCTGAAAGGTTGTACTGTTTGAACATTACCAATCCCATGCAAACAGAAAGATATGAGGACAATAGTGGCAAAAAATACATAAAATTGGTTCAACAAGGTCATAAGCACATCATAAGACTTTAAATGAGTAATTTAAAAATACATTTAACTTTCCGCTTACCAATATTTTCCCCCATCACTTTATTTCATATTTCCACAAACATCCACCAATTTCAACTTTATATACATGGAAAGTTAGCTGAACTGATACACCAACAGATCAAGATATAAGATGAATGCACATATGCAGCTGCAAACTGAGAGAACATCATTTTGTTATTCTTTAAACTGAGTCCTTTTATTGTATCAGATCCTCTTACCTTTCTCAATTTTGGGTTGAGGTATTGCAGGAGGAATACCAGCTTTTGCACTGCCTAGGGCTACAAGCCAAGCATGACGTTCATGTGGAGATGGAGCCTTGAGATAAAAATGTTGTTCAAATGGAATCACAATATCTATTCGCATTGTATCTGTTGGATGTACTGAAAGAGAGATTACTATTATTAGTTAGACTAGGAATAACCTCTGCTAGCAATAACATAACCATACATATTTCTCACTATCTAAGTCCTCCCTTAACTAAAAACACAGCTAAGACAGAATGTTGTGAAGCATGCAATGAATATGAACTGGTGGCAAAAACAGAGTGCAATCTGTTTTTTTTTTATAATTATGTATCATTAAAATAAGATTCTGATAAAATCAAGTGCTATAACATCTTACATGCAACTCAATTTAGAAAGAAACATAAGAAGGTGCATATCTAAATGTCTGATATACAGAAGAAAAGACACATGTACCTTGGTCGTATACTGGCTGGCAATGATAGCCCATAGAGGCACTACCATGGACAGAAAGAAATTTGTCTCTCTCCTAGTATCTGTCTTTAAATCTTTCAGACTCCAGTATCATTTATCAATCAGCAAAAAATTTCCCTAATACAGTACACTGTATACATTTATTATTCCTGTTCCCTAATACTTAATAGAAAATTAAAAACTTACAGAGCATCGATATCTCTGGAGTATATTTTTGATAACAAAGAAACTGATCTTAAACCAACTTGCATTGCCATGTACTGCACTGGTTCTGACATTAAAATAAACAGAAGGATTAACTCACCTAAAATCTCGCAAGCAGAAAGTTTTACTGATCCTTTAGACCCCTGGTTGACCTCTTCCTGTGACTTGTAGTATGCAAGAACTCCTTGGTCTAAAACAAACCATCTTGGCTGCCAACCTGATAACGAGTTAAAAATTTGAACACAAATCTTCAGTTTAAGAGTTACGCATTATGTATGTGCAGTATATCACAAAAGCCATTTCCCATATCTAAGGACATCCCATACATTAAATATTCTTATTTATTTTAGTTACTATATTGATACTATATAACCCTAAGTCTCATTCTCCAGGGACTACTGCAGCTTCAAGACTGTCCTACAATCAGCAGCAGGGAAAGGATGGACTCTCTTGGATTGAAAAGTCTTCAACAAGATTGTACTGCAATGAAACAACCTCATGGAAGGTAACTTCATTCACAGTTTGAACACAAGCAGCCAAATTCTGGTAATGCCAGCTACTTATTTCACCAAATCCAGCAAGTTACAGTATCAATTCAAGTAACATTTGATAAATAACCTCTGCATGATGCAGTCATTTATACACAAGTCAACTAATATGTCTGCATTTCAGAATACAGACCTATAATATGTAAAAGTATGTAAAGCAGGTGAGGTTGCCAATTACATTAGAGGAAGGTGAATATGGGGCATACTGGAGTATGGATGGCTAACCTTTGAGATATTACATGAATAACAGACCTAACTCAGGTTTTGCAAGAATGAACATATTCCAGTTTTGTTCCTCTACATTTTTTTTCTCTCTCTCTCTCTCTCTCTCTCTCTCTCTCTCTCTCTCTCTCTCTCTATAAAGACATGAATAGAAATGTCTTTGTTTTTATCAAAAACACACAATAATATTTGAAGACTATTATCATGATCAGCCACCAGCAGTGAGACGGGAAGTACAGTTTCCCAGCCAAGGTTGGAGCAACGCAAGCATGACAGCGATCCGGTGTGGTAATTTTTTTGTGACCATCCCATGGCGGATTGGTAAACTACAGGATACATCAATTGTAAACACGTGTTATATGTCCAGAATGAACTAAAATCGCTCCCCCCTTCCCCCCTTCCGAAGTATTAGAGTAATAATGATCTGGCAAGTCATCGGCAAGCACGTCACTATACCATCGATATCTAATAAAGATAACGTACATATAGAAAGTTCCACGCACCTCAGGTTACGACATTCAAACAGGATGTTTACGTTCATAAGTTCAAGAGTGTTATAACGTCATAAGACTCACGAAAATACATACATGTTCCTTCAGGTGTTTTACATGGTAGCCAATCTACTCTCCTGCCACATCAACATCTTGTCGTCTGTCACTGACCGATTGACATAAATACTCCATCCATATTCAAAATGCAGTGAAACTACGAAACTAAAATGACTTTAAATGACGACCCCTGAATCTTTATCTCAAATGCCCTCTCATTCTCTTAAGTGATTAAGACGTACCATTCCAGTAATTGGTCCATTTGAAGAGAATCCCTTCCATTGCGTCCGCCTGAAACGAGCAACCAGCTTGCAGCCCACCCAGTGTTTAAAACCCGCCCTGACATCTGGCGGCCGCCCCGGCAACTACCCCCCCAACCCCCCCCCCCTTCAACATGATCATCTTTTTTTCGTATAAATCTATTATGATATCTATTGTTAGTTTTATCATTATTATTATTATTACCATTACACACATGTCTAGTGATATATGTGTAATGCCCATGTCTCGCTTCACCCGTGTTCATTAATTCCTAACTATTAGAAAACATACAAA
>JAUUDZ010204508.1:2394-17751 GCA_032361705.1 Panulirus versicolor | reverse complement strand
GATAGATAGATAGATGTTTTACATTGTGAACACGCATTGTGGCTGTCGTTCTTGCCTGGGGATGCGAGGGTGGTGACTGAGGTAGACGCAGTCACCACTCCGTGCCTTCCATCCCTTGGTAGTGACGGTGTGGTCACATATAGAGAGAGGACACATCTTAAGAATCGCCCCATCTCCTCTAGTGATACTGAAGCACCCGGAGTGATAGATTATCTGGTGACAAGAATAAACATATTTTGTTCCATTGTTTTCTTGTGGAGCGACATGGGAGGATGCGATCCCACGCGTTGTGTTGCAGAAGACAATCGTGCATCAGGACTAAAGGGATTCAGTTACTTAAGGCGTCGACGTGCCATCGTATGTAATACGGTCGTGTGATATATACAGAACGAAATATGTCACAGAACTGTAAAGTCCCTCTGTCCGTAGTTCTGACAAAGATAATCAACCCTAGTGTCCTGAGCCTATGGTTGTTCATTTTCAGCGGTAATAATATAGCAGACGCTGAGGCTAAAGTGGCTATATTTAGCAGTTCATGGTGCTAGATGTACCTCTCACTCATTGTGTGACCAGAACGGATGATGGTGTTAGATGTAAAATGGCAAGTTAGATTGGGACATGGAACGCCCCCCAACCCCCCACCCCGCCCCCCCAAAGAGAATAAGACACTACGTGGGATAAAGAGAGCTGTTGCAGTATAACCTTCTTCTAACAACAGAAATGCCATAGTGTGATGGTCCTTTTCGCCGAATGAGGATTGGTCATACTGTGTTGACCCAAGGTCAGGTTAACGGAGAGGGGACCTTGCTCCAGTATGTGACACGTGCACCTGCAGTATTACCAGGGAAGGTGCAGTAACGGAATACCGAAAATGTGATTTATGTGATAACACAGGAGAATCTGGTAGTAATGATGAAACACTGACAAAAAATGTGAGTGTAGGCAGACTGATAAATTTTGTGAAGGAAACAAAGATGTATGATTCTATATATATATATATATATATATATATATATATATTCTACTTTTTTCTTATATCTGTATATATTCATGGTAATAACCGCTGAATGGCCATTAGGATCTAGTATTCCGCAAGTCTTACAGGATCATATCAACTCATATAAGCCAGTTCGACTATGTGGTATACTGCCATTATACTTGCAATACAAACCTTCCTTTTGTACCCTCATGTTCATGTTAATGTTGGTTAACCTGTTGCGATGTCTATATAGTCATTTACCTGAGCCAGATAATGTTCGTGGCAACCGAAGGATTTTAGACTCCATGTTTCATATGCTCCTCTGTTTATATACCATTTGTGGCTGATCAGTTAGACTGCTGATATCCGTACATTTCAGCGTGTCCTGTGCACCGTTCTGGCTGTGGCGGTGGTAGGCAGCCTCGCTGAAGATTCTTCGCACCAGGGCTCCACTGCTTCCTCAACTATCTACAGAGAGACTGTCGCCACGCCCGCCGCCGCTCCTGCCGTGGCCAAAGCCGTCTCCCACGCTGGCTCTTCAGTGGGCCATGGGGGAGGTGGTCTTGGGGCAGGTGGTTATGGATCAGTGGGTGTTGGGGCAGGGGGCCATGGGGCAGGTGGTGGTGTAGCAGTGAGCCATGGCGCAGGTGGCTATGGGTCAGGTGGCGCTGGAGCAGGTGGCCATGGGGCAGGTGGTGTTGTAGTAGTGAGCCATGGTGCAGGTGGTTATGGGTCAGGTGGCGTTGGAGCAGGTGGCCATGGGGCAGGTGGTGGTGTAACAGTGAGCCATGGGGCAGGTGGCTACGGGTCAGGTGGCATTGGAGCAGGTGGTTTTGGGGTAGGTGGTGGTGTAACAGTGAGCCATGGTGCAAGTGGTTATGGGTCAGGTGGCGTTGGAGCAGGTGGCCATGGGGCAGGTGGTGTTGTATCAGTGAGCCATGGAGCAGGAGGCCATGGGGCAGGTGGCTACGGTGCGGTAGTCCACGCTCCAGTGGCTACTGCCGCTGTTTCCCACGGCTCGGACTACCAGTCACCCGTACTGGCCCAGTACCACGCTCAGGATGACTACGGCCGCTACACCTTCGGCTACAACGCAGTCGACTCCGCCCGTGACGAGAGCCGCGACGCTTACGGCAACGTGCACGGGTCCTTCAGCTACGTGGACTCTTACGGCAACATTCAGACACAGCACTACGTCGCCGACGGCTACGGCTTCCGTGTGAGCGGCACCAACCTGCCAGTCCATGAGGCTAGTCAGCCCGCCCACCGTTACAAGCGCTCCTATGCTAGCCTGCCCGCCTCCACCGACATACTCGGACCTGGCTCCTACCCAGGCTCCGTCTCCACCTCGAATCGCCTGGTGGATGGCCCCGTCGTCGTGAGCTACTCCGCTCCTTACGGCTACGACAGCTCCGTCCACGGCGTCTTGGCCGTCCACGGCAACACCAACGGCTACGGCAACGCCGCCGCCGGTGGGTTCATCTCTCCCCTTCTCGGAAACGCCGACTTGCACGGCAACTTCGACCGCTATGGCTACCACGGATTCTCTTACGGTTTCGAGACTAACCCTCACTCCCTCACCACCTATGGGACTCACTTCGACCGGCAGCAACACTCTGGAGGGTACGGCGCTTACTGAAACCGGAGACGGCTACATCTACCTGCCATTGTCCCTCAGGAGAGCCACAGACTTGGCTCTCGAGCTGAAGATGTTGACCGAACACGAACCATGTTTTTGAGGACTGTCGGAAACCACTCCTGAGTAATGAATGCATATACAGCGGAATCTCATCAACGGATGTGATGTGTTAAGGTCTCTAAGCTGAGCAATATCTTCATGTTGACTTACTTACCTTTTGATTAAAGTCTTTTGCACTGAACAACGTCCTCAGAACGATTCATTTCTTAAATTTTCATCGTCATTATAGTGATGTTTCTGTTACCATTAGAGTCTACGAATGTTTTGTGACGATGTTCAGAATTTCTTTGATACGTTTCTGGTTTAAGGTACCATTCGACAATCTCACTTCAACTAACACCTGGTAAATGTCATCTTGGCCAGCGATACCTTGCATCACTGTTGATGAGATTCAGCTGTCGCCATTGGTAAAGTTTAATGTATTAATATTATGCTCATTAAAGATATCAAAATATTCTTCATATATATATATTTTTTGTATAAAGCTCAAACTGTTTTTGAAAAATGTATGATGATTTCATGAGGTTTTACTTGAAAAGTCGTATTTCCCATATTTCTCTCATGAATATAACGAGGTTTTGTATCTTTGTGAAGAGGAACTGATTATAAAACTTTCTCGCTCTGGAAATGCGACTATGTCCATTCAGTTTGTCCAAAGTGTTAGTGTCTGTTATATCATATTTTTCCTGTGTGTTGAGATTTACAATTGTCTTGACTTTACAGATGCCAGATCTTTTCTAAGAAACTGATTCATAGGTAAGTTTGAAGAGACACAGCTTGTATGAACTTTTTATGTGTCTACTGTTCTTGCTGTATGCGTGTTTCGTAACGCATTCTCTCCTGCTCTTAAAAGGAAAGTGGCTGCAAGTCTGAGGCCTTTTCGTAAATGGTGGATACAACACGACAGTGTCTGTTAGACTCGATTCAACTCGAGGGATGTTGTAAGCCTTTTTACTGTCGTCCACCAAGTGAAGACTGAGAGAACAGACAGACATGAAACTGATATGTAGCTGATGCCTGTCAGTGTCATCTTTGTTTACATTCGTCTGCCTATGAAACTGTTAAATGGAGATTCGTTAGTTTTGGAAAAAAAAAAGAAACTGTTTGAGAGACAGTTACGTCCGGAGATTCGATAGTTTTGGAAGCATTTCTATTTGAGAGACATTTACGTTCCCACCTAGTCTCCTTCTTCCCAACACCTTGTTCGTCATTTGAGATATTATGTTCCCATCCATTACAACATCCACCATCCCTCGTACACTTTGTTTATCTGGTGTGCATCTTGTTCTCCACCCACTACAGATTGTTCCTCCACCACATCATATCAGGTTCTTCCCACTCCTCTCTCTCCCTCCCTCACTCCTTCCTCTGTTGGTATTTCTCTCCAATGGTACAACATTCTGGTGTGTACCTCCTCCATCACGTTATAACTTCCTACATACCTTGTATCTCCCTCAACACCTTGTCTACTACTCTACCCCTGTGTATATACCAGGATCCTCTCCCATGAGTGTTTCATTTGTACCACCCTCCCACCTGCCTATTCCACTACGTTCCATTCCTCTTGCTCTCTGTATAAGACCACATCGAGGGCCTCTTCTCCTACAATGAATATTCATCATTAACAACCTGTCTGCCCTTCCGTCGTTTTCCCCAGGCCACTGTAGGGAGTCCTTAGCCACCCATATGGTATCTACCAACCCATCGTTACGTCCACCTCGACGACCTGTATGCCTTTGGATTTTGCCCCAGACAAGAGGTCGCGTTCCTCCTCCTCCACTGTGTGAACTCCTCCTATACACCTTATCCAACCCCACAGATTCTGATCGATTCTTATGTTCTTCTTGAACTTCACTTATGTCCAGTCGCTATGCCCAGCCCTGCATCGTTCTGTGCCTACGACATCTGTTGATATCTGCGTATGTGATTCCCAACGGCATGGCTCGGCTGGCTCTTAAATCCTTATCCATGAGTTTTGCCCCACACATTTGCCGAGACCAGCCACCCATACTGGGTACTGAGGGACCAGCTCCCACTTGTTACACTGGACGGAGGTGACTGACCAGCCCCACACCTGGTACACTGTACGGAGGTGACTGACCAGCCTCACTCCTGGTACACTGTACGGAGAGACCAACCCCACGCCATTAACCCTCACCCTGTACGGGCTATTGATGTCATGTTATAGGGCACTCTTGTGACGGTCCTCTTAAAAGCATCAATATCAAAGGTGCTGTCGTGACGCTCCTTCCAACCCGGAGTCACATTACATAGGTTATGCCTGGTGATGTTTGTCTGTGCCTCTCTGTTACCCTCCCTATATCTTATCTGTGCCACTCTGTTACCCTCCCTACATCTTATCTCTGCCTCTCTGTTACCCTTCTTACATCTTATCTGTGCCTCTCTGTTACCCTCCCTACATTTTATCTGTGCCTCTCTGTTACTTGCCCGCGGTGATCACCTTCGTCTATACATTCATGCATGCGAACGTACATCCGTCTTCGGGAGCTGCCCTTGACACCACCTCAACTTCACCTTGGTCATAAGTTGAAAACCAAATCACATATAAGCATGACACTGTCCATAGATGTTTCCCAGCGTCTAAAACACTCGAGTGGTATATGACCCGTAACTCGGGCCAAAGCATTCCTCATTCTTGACCATCTCGGGTGGAAGTCAAGATAAAAAGCGAGGAAAATATAATCGAGGAGGGATTAACCTGAAGTGATCGTTAGACGCAACTGTTAAAGGCTAAAAAAAAAAAAAGGTACAGGAAGAGGGGAAAGACAGAGGAAGAAAAGGAACGCTGCAGCTTCGCTGTACACGAGGAATTGATAGAGGTATAACGGTCCATCCTCGTGTGACTGCTCTCCACACCTACATTTAACCCATTTTGTTGTTGTTTGTTGTTGTTGTTATTGATTTTTTTTTTTGTATCTTGTCTTCATACTTTTTTCCGTTTTCCATTTCTCATTTGAAATCTTTTTCAATGCGAAAATGACTGAGGGAAGTCTGAATAGAGACATCTATTCGCACCCGGCGTCATTGGATGCAAAGGATCTGTGGGGTTATCTGTATAATGAATAACCTGGCTGAAGGCCTGTGCTATCATACCGTCGTGCTCAAAGGTCGCACCGTCGTGTTCAGGGGTCGCACCGTCGTGCTCAAAGGTCGCACCGTCGTGTCCAAGGGTCGCACCGTCGTGCTCAAAGGTCGCACCGTCGTGTCCTAGAGTCGCACCGTCGTGCTCAAAGGTCGCACCGTCGTGCCCAAGGGTCATGCCTGCGTCCTCATAGGTCTAGTACCGACGTGCATAAGCGTCGTGCCGTCAGTTTCAAGAGGTCAAAAAGGGAACTTCGAAGGCTAGATTACACAGTTGCTCCGTCAGGTACATGAGAGGCAGCGTTAGTGATATGTGGTTCGGTTTGATACAGCAAATGTGTTTATATCTTAACTAACAACACACTCACGCTCGTGTCAAATTCTATGTACAACACTCACCTCACGGACAACTTTCTTGCGTTCCTTCCAAAGGCTTTGCCTTCGCCATATACTTGGCCTAGAAATAGAGAGCCTATGAAAACTGCATGGGATTAGGAACTGTACGCCCGGGTCAGATCTGCTTACAAGCAGGTAAATCACTTATTCCAAGTGGACCATTATTGCTATTTGATGGTAAGCTGGTAGGTATTTTGATCCCACAGGGAAAACATAAACGACAGATGTGTAACTTCACTCTATATTTTAGGACATTGACGGTACACAGGCGTAACAGGAGAGCCATAACTTACACAAACAACTTAGCGGATCAGATGACAGCCCTCGTTAGGCAGGTACGATGACGACCACAATCTCTCTCGCGACCACCCGTGGATGGCATACCTTATCACAGTCATTTATTCTGTTTTACCTTATCAGTACATGATATCAAGAGCAGCAGACGCCAGTGGGAGCCCCCATCAGCGAGTTACACATAAGGTTAAGAAGCATAGTGACCAAGTCGGTGAGCGTGGCTGCACCTGCGTGCTGGGAGTCGATGCATCTTAAGTGAGGAGTCTTGTAGATAGGGTGGGTGTCCATCCCTCGCTGGTAGAGGTCCTCACACTCGCTGATCCCAGCCAGGTTCAGCGGCAGACTAGTGTCCCACCACCACAGAACACTATCATTGGTCTCACTAGGGACCAGATGGTCCCGGATGGGCTTAGCATCTTGCCTTCCCCTGATGGTGTCGGGTCGTGGGCTACTGCGTTGAGCCTCCCCATCCTCCTCCGACCAAGTGGCTAGTCTTCGCAGAGACGTCGACGACTGAGGTGTTGTGTGAGCGGGACGACGACGCCCCTCCTCTCTGTACAGCCGCTGGTAATGCAGGAAGACCATCTCACTCCAGTCGAACGCAGCGTCGCTGAAGGCAACTCTCATGTTTCCTAAGCGGCCGGTCGCAGCGTGCGGCCGGTAGCGGCTCTGTGGGAGCACCAGTACTCGTGTCCTTCGGCTTATCTGTATACAACACACATACACAGGGTTCAAGGGATGAGGCCACCGAGAGTGTAAAGCATCCTCCCCATGCAGTAGAAATAAGTAATCACACACACACACACACACACACACACACACACACACACACACACATCTCCATGGTGTAGCGGTTAGCGTTACTGGCCGCCGCCAATCACGGGCCACTTAGGATCAAACCCGCATGAGTTCGAATCCTGGTGGCGGGAGCCGGCCCCACAGTCCACCCAGCTGTTCATCTCTACCTTTGGGGCTAGATGATGTAAAGGGCACCTGGTATAGGCTAGGGTGTGTGTGCGTGTGTCTCTGCATACATACATAGGAGTAAAGACATGGTACATATATAAAAAGTTAAGTGACGGGGCAACAGGAGTGTAAAACTCTCTCCCCCCGTAACACTCAATCAGTAATCACACTTAAAGGTGATCGTCATTGCCTTATTTTAAAGTATGAAAGACCTATCACTCTTCTTGGGTAGAAAACCCGTGATACATCTACTTCATATCACCTGCACAGTGCGTGTGTGTGTGTGTGTGTGTGTGTGGTGGCGGAGTTCATGGTGGGTGGTGGGTGGGTGGCAGGCAGTGGCTGTACTACTGACCTGCTCCAGGAGTGGCACAACCCTCCGATGCACATCCCCCAGGTAGCCGAGGACGTCGTGGACATAGTTGTGCATCGTTCGTTGCATCATCCATGAGGTGTATCCTGCCGGAGACCAGCGCGAAGTCATTCACATAAATCAAGAAGGTTTAATGGTCCGAGGTCTGAGCTCTTCACACACACCAGAGACACACCCAAGCTATTTGCGAAGGGCCTCTGTGGCGTGCACTCTTTGTCCATGTCTTTATATATTGAGGCACATATGTCCTTTCTGTGCACTCTATACATCTAGGTGTATATATGTGTTTTATGTGCATTTTCATGTACTTATTGCATGTGTTGTAGATTGATAACTACAACTGGTATGGCACTACGTAGACGTGATTGAAACTTATCAAGTTGTGGTGATCTTACCTATGATGAGCAGCTGGGGTGTGGCTTCCTCTCCCGCGGCCCATCTGCTCAGCTGCTGTAGTTCCTTCGTCACCTTCAACCTTGATGGCTGTGTCTCCGCAAATATTCCGAAACTGTGGCAAAATTACCGGCGCTTATAGGAGTAATAGTAATGTGTAAGGTTATAGACAGGTGTGGTGCATGTACCGTGGTGAGGGGACTCGGGAGAGGGAGCTACTGTTGAGGGACCCCTAATAGCTTGATGAGCAGGCACTGGCTGTCTGGCTGGAGACAGGACCGATAGTCAAGAATATTTGTATCGACACCACTGGTTGGGAAAGAGGTTAGAGAGGGAACGGTATCCGTGTGAGAACAGTATTACCACAGTGGTACAGAGAGAGAGAGAGAGAGAGAGAGAGAGAGAGAGAGAGAGAGAGAGAGAGAGAGAGAGAGAGAGAGAGTCTATGTGAGCAGCAACAATAACACAGCTTATATCGCAGCTATATCTGGACTGGGAGGTAGTACATTGCGATCATCTGTCTCACCTGAACGTTACTCGTAAGCGCGAGGCGACCCTCGTAGTGGCCTCCATGTCCGTGTGGAGTTTGACGTACTTTTTCCGAACTTCCACGAAGGATTTTGTCTTGTTCTGGAGAGGAAAAGATATCATTTTTTTATATATTTCTTTTCCTGGCGAAAAGAAACATGAATCTATAGACAATCAGGGAGAAAGATAGGTCAATAATAAGGAAATGATCAGGTGAATCAGGTGAAAGAAGCCTTTGAAACTGTGTGTATATATATATATATATATATATATATATATATATACTTTATATGGGGACTCACGAAGTGGACTTTGCTGGAAGACTTTCCTGGTATGTGTTGTCACGAGTCTACAATGTATTGTGAGCGTTGCTTTTAACACACGCAACGAGTGACAATTAGGTCAATTTTGGACCAAGAACTAATACGATTGATAGTTTTTTCACCGGAAAAAAAACACATACATGTTTTTCCTTGCACACGTATAAGTAGTATTGTGAGGTGTTAACTCATTGGTGGGTGTGCTGGCAGTACCAGAGGAGTGTGTGGTGGATGGAGAGCGTTAGCATTATAGAGGACCTGGATCCTGAGGGAGATCGCACAGCTCACCTGCATGTTGATCATGAAGTGATACGTATCGTCTGTTTTCATAAGGAACTTGTAAAACAGTCCCCTGATTTTGGAGTCTCCTAAGAAGGAGATCCAGAGCGGTTTGTCGACCATCCTCTTCCTGAAGCAGGCGGTGACGGTGGCTGGGTCGTGAAAGGGCGTTATGACACATGGGACGTAAGGCAGGACTCCGCCGTTGGCGCCAATCCTGGTGGGGGCACTGAGGGTGGGTGCCGTCCTCATGTTGTTACCCTTGCCACTGTGGTTACTGGTGTCGTTGGAGGATAAGAAAGAGGGAAGAAGTCTGGCCAGACTACGGTAATCCTCCGTGGTCGCTCCACGTGGGGACGACCTCTCCTGCAGCAGGTGTCGCACCCGTCTGATGGCAGCCGCCGCCCTGGTCACGTCCCGGTCAACCCGGCCGATGTGGGAGTGCCGTGGTGTCCAAATGTCGCTTCCCAGGCTACCATTTCTGGTCGTGTTTCCTCCAGAATACTCTAAGGACTGAGCTATGGCAAGTGTGTCGGCATCTGGGACGCTTGTGATGGTGAAAAGGGATCGGCAGCTGTGCTCACGCGCACCGAACACTGGCTGTAGAGGTGTCTGGTCCCGACCTGCCCCAGAAGGCGATGAAGTGTTATAAATCCTCATCACTGAAATCAAAACTGCTGTGGTAAATATGGCACTTAAATAGGGCGTCCTTCTCTTAGATTGTAAGAGCATTCTGTTCGCTTTCCAAGTTATTTTGATGTGAGAACCGTGATCATCAATATCCAGAATCAACTGCAAACATTGCAAACTGAAGTGTGTAAAACGGCGAGTTTTTCCAAATATTTTCCTGTTAGCGCGTTCGTTTAGCAGGAAATTCAGAGAAAAAATAAATAAAAGAAATCTGATTTGAATGGAAAACTTACAAACGTGGTTATAAGGCGGGTTGCAATTACGATGCCATGACAGCTTTACTGACGCTCAAGAACCTTGATCAGACTGGAGGTGTTGCAGGCGAAGTCGGCGGCCCGTTCGGCGGAACGAGTTGTCGGAGGAGGAGGAGGAGGATAGACTGGTACACCTAACGCCCGGTGCTACGAGACGACACGCCTGTTGTCGTACGGCATTCCTGTGCTTAACTATAAACTTTCAATAAAGCTAAGTTGACCTGTTTTGACCTCGACTATCTCGCGTAACATTATTACAAGTCCGATGGAGCTAAGCCTCTATGATCTTTAATCAAAGTCCTTGTTTAGAATCTAATAAAGGACGCTTACATCTTAAAGCAACAGGCGCTACTAAGCTCAAGCGAAAGCAATGTGGTTAGTTTTAGCCGCTTGATAAGGAATTGTCTCGGTTCATCGGTCGATGAATGAAGCCAGTGTATTCCTATGGGGCCAGATGTTACCCAGGGTTGATGAGTATGTGAGTACAGAGCATGATCAAGCGGGAGCCAGAGACACGGGTCCCTGCGCGTGGAGTTCGTCTCTGCTGACCCAAGGCGATGGCTTGAACCACCACACCCCGCCGTCGCTCACAGTGATCTTGGAGCCCCGGACACACACACACACACACAGCCGCACAGGTTGACGTAACGTCATTCGCTATACCTTTGTATAACAACAGATTTTACGCGTAAACATTGATTTCCACGTGCTTTAACGTGTGTGTGCGTTGGAGTAAGTTGCGCGTGCGCATCCCAGCACCTCAGACATCGATTTACCCGCAGCACGATGTCTGTATGCTTTCCATATTTTCTGTGTGGAGATGAGCCACACGAAGATGAACCGTTATGATGCCTCCCCTTCTTTGCTTTACGTAATATCTACAAAATACATAAAACATTGATTCCTACATGAACAGCACTACGAGGAAAAATGTGATACCAGATATGAATATATAATTCAACTGTAATTTACCTATTTGTGATTACCTATTTATGCAGTGCAGGGTAAGGAAAAATTTCGAAAGCATACGTGGGTCCCCAACCTCCTGAACTTTCTTTACCACAATGTGTGTTGGTGTCTGTATATCTATGACGCATTTAAGCTCCAACTGAACCTTATACCTCCACCTTATACCCTGGAAGCAAACCCAAACATCATTTTCATAACTGGACCAGAGCGATGATTTGTCTAGGGGTAACTATAATCACAGAGGAGGGAGATCGCAACGGTATCTATCAGAAGCCTTCAGTTGAAGGACGCGGAGCACCCGAGGTGAGATGTGTTCTCGCTATACAGCAACGGGCGAAGGCTGCCTGCGTCTCCGGGAGACGCCTCACCCCGATCCGCTCGCACGTTAGAGAGAAAGAAGCGACGCCAATGATAATATGGACAGGAACTACGTGGCGAACGGAGGAGGCGTGAACTACGCAACCCAGACAAACATATAAAGACGCACGTGATTCCTTCGGAGACTCAAAGGACTCCCGAAAAGACACTGAAGACTCTCATCCATCGCCGCGTACAATGTTGAACGCTTCGTATCCTAGCTTACCAAGGTTTGGTGACAGCATTGCCCATGGTTGAGAGAGAGAGAGAGAGATGCGCCATGCAGGCAGTGGACAGATTTACTATACATGATGGGGCAGCCGGCAGCTTGTCTCTAGCAGCTTCAGAAGACATGGATTCTAGGTGTATAGAATGACGGCTCTTACCAGATGTAACTGGGGGAGGATAAGAGATGCCAGTCTCCTTGACTTGGGTCAGTCTGGCGTACAGAGACTGTGAGACATGAACAGACGTGCGACCCTACATTCCCTTTGGCAGAAGAAACGTTGGCTGTTCTTGTGTTCGGTGATGTATGTCTGACGGGTCAGGTGACACATTATTCATAAAGCTGTCCTTACTTGTGCGCGAGAGTTGAGTAACTTCGAAAGAAGATAAAGGTCGTAGATTATTTTCATTTTGAAATTGTCACCATGTTAAAAGCGGGTCCTCACATATACTCAGGAGCGGATGTGTTTGTGTATGGACTTGTGACTAGGTAGCACTGACTCATGAGTTCCTGTGCTTAAGGGATTTGTGTTTGGTGTCGTCCATGAAGTGTTCCTATTTGTACGATTTGTGGCTACGTGTCTGTCTCAGACGTGCCTGTTGTTTGCAAAGAAGTACTACTTCTGGGTCATTGCCACAGGGGTGCATGTGCAGGGAAAAGGTTCTTGTGAATTTCAAGATAACCATGTGTGGGTGTGTGTGTGTGTGTGTGTGTGTGTGTGTGTGTGTGTGTGTGTGCGAGGGCTCGTGAATTGAAATGGATAAGGAAACTAGAGGTAACAGGTGTGATTTACTTCATCATATCAGCTTTTGTCTTTAATATCACAGATCAAGGGAATGAGACCAGCCTTTCCCACCAAGACCCCTCACCCTTCACCCTCAGCGGGTCATCAGTATGTCTATGGCACAAAATATCTACAGTGACAGCGGAGTTGTCAACACCTGGATGCACTGAGGCCAAGTTAGGTTGCCGGAGTCTCGTTTTTCTTCTGCAGTTTCATTCAGTCATCATACGCCTGGTTACCGAGCGCCGTTTTCTGATCTCGTCTAGAGACAGACTGTAAAAGAGAATCGAGATGTGGCCAAAGCGTCAGCAGGTGCTCTACAATCTATAGTTCCCCATTGAGTGAGACAGCTCCATGGTGATCTTGACGGCGAATGGACGGGGAAGCTGTGAGAGGGAGGAGGCGGGAGCTTGGATTGTAAAGGAGAGGGTGTGGTCGAAGCCCGCAGGGTGGGTTTGTATCACGAGAAACGCCAGATCTCGTAGTTGCAGCGTCGGACTTGTCGACTGAGACAATAGCTAAGGTACTTGGCGAATGGAGACCTTTACTCAGTATCAGGGGCTTCCTCAGCGAGGAGCTTTGCCTCTTCGAAGGCTTTCATGAACTTGGCCTTGGCGGCGGCGACCTCAGGCGTGTCCTGCACCGGCGCGGGTCCTGGAGCGGCAGCCACAACGGGTCCATTTCCAACAGCTTCGGGACCCTTTGGGAGGTTTGTACCTGTGACGCGGAAGCCGAACTCATCAGCCACGTAGTACTGGGTCTGGGGCTTGCCGTTGGAGTCGATGTAGGTGTAAGAGCCGCTGACATTACCCTGGGCGTCGCGTGTCTCCGTGCGATCGCTGTCGCCGCCGCTGAATCCGAAGGTGTACTGGCCGTACTGGTCTAACCTCTGGTACTGCGTGTCGATGGGGATTGGTGTAGTTGTAACGATGTTGTTGTAGGCTGGCTGCGGCGCACCAGCTGGATTCCCGTATTGTCCGAGGCCAGCTGCAGCACCGGGGTTTGCGTACTGCGGGTGGGCAGCAGCAGCAGCTGGATTCGCATAGTGTGCCTGGCCAGCCAGAGCAGCTGGATTAGCGTAGTACTGCGCTTGTCCAGCCGGAGCAGCTGGATTCGCGTACTGGGCCTGTCTAGCCGGAGCAGCTGGATTCGCGTACTGAGCTGGTCTAGCCGGAGCAGCTGGATTCGCGTACTGAGCTTGCCCAGCTAGAGCAGCTGGGTTCGCATATTGCGCAGGACCCGCGGCAGCAGCTGGATTCACGTACTGGGCAGGAGAAGTGCGACCCACCGATGTTTGATGGAAGTATTCGGGCTGGAGGCTTGAGGAAGGTCCCTGTGGTGGTGCGGGCAGGGTGGCGGCTGGAGACGGCGGCTGCTGCTGCTGCTGCATTTGTGCGTACGCTGCCTGTTGCGCCTGGAGAAGGGCTTGATGTTGGTGACCTCCTCCGGGGTGGAAGCCAGCCGAGGCCGCAGTGTGACCCTCTGTGAGAGGCTTCTGGTGGGGTGCATGGTAAGGCTGCTGGTGGCTGTGGTGGTGGTGGTGATGGTGACCAGGGATGCCTGAGAGGTGTGCGTGGCCACTCACGCTGGCTGCCACAGCAGCGACCACCAAAATCTTCGTCTGTAGGGAAATGTGTTTTGTGTGATTACATACCAGTCAATCAATGACGTATGGAAGTTATTGCCAAAAAAACATGATCAGGGTCGAATTATCTTTATCGTAATCGAGAGAGAAGCGAATAAATGATGCAGTAAGGGAATGGAGAGTTGAATGATTACCATATATACATAACATCACTGGTAGATATGAATAATCATATGTGCATCGCATGCTTTTGCTTTCCACTGGGACGACATAATTGACTATAAGAGGCAGACTCACCAGAGGGTCCATACTGATTCACCAGAGAGGAAGAGGAGGAGGTGTCTGACACTCCCTGAGGTAGAGGATGCTTATATACCACCGCCCTCCAGCCACGGACCAACAAGGTCGGGTTGCACCCCACCGTACACACCTCTCAAGCACCGGGCACCTCTGCCTTCCACCAGCCCGCACCGACGTGGCTATATACCCCTGCCCTCCCACCTTCACCATATACAGCATCTAATGGATTACCCAACGACAGTCATGTATAGGACACACACACACACACACACACACACACACACCCACACACACACACACGTATCCTCTCGGGTACCCACGAGGAGCCCTATACCCAGCGCAAGACCCTCCCACAGCGTCCACACCCACAACGTCATGTATGGTGCCTCTCCTACTTTTCAAGGATGCGCGTGATCGCGTAGCCCGGGGTTCAAGGATTCTCCTTGTTGCTAGCAGACGAAGCGGTGAAATGTCAACGTAACGGGGGAGGAGTACCCTGGGACTAGAGAGCTAGGAGCATCCGTATACCTGCTCATTGACAGGTTCACGTGATGGATGGGCGTGAAGGACGGGCGTAGATGGATGGGCGTGACGGAGGGAGGACAGAGACGAGAGGAGAGTTGATAAGATTCTTGAGAAATGTACAGAGCATCTCGGACGATGGAGTGAAAAGGAAAAGCTGTGCTTTGCACTTTCAGGGGAATATGGTGTCATGTTTGTCCACATTGTTATGGTGGAGTACCTCACCAGCTAGAGCCTTTGCTTGTGTTAGTGTCATATCATTGACGTAATTATGATGCGTATGTGGCTCAGAACGTGGCTGCCATCTCTCTTAACAAGCAACATTGACACAGGTCGTCAGA